>OY744612.1:23179247-23274247 GCA_963556255.1 Allolobophora icterica | reverse complement strand
CCTTCACCATCGTCGTCGTCATCATCATCATCATCTTAGTAGCCTTCATCATCTGAAAGCTTCTGACAGATTTGTTTACTTAGCAATCCTTGTCCTTGTCTCTGTGTTAGCCTCTGTTACTGTCTGTCTGTCTGTCTGTCTGTCTGTCTGTCTGTCTGTCTGTCTGTCTGTCTGTCTGTCTGTCTGTCTGTCTGTCTTACTGTCTGTCTGTCTGTCTGTCTGTCTGTCTGTCTGTCTGTCTGTCTGTCTGTCTGTCTGTCTGTCTGTCTCCTGACGCACATCGGATGGAGCCGACCCGAGCGAGAGCAGTAAAAGCGAGGGTGATTTAGTTATATTGGACAAATCATAAATGATCGCTGAACCGTAACGGAGTCAAAAAGTTCCCACGGTAGGTGTCAAAAGGATCTATAGGAGGAGGCGGACGAAAAGTGCGTTTAACATCAGACCGCTGCTAAGAAAGAGGCGACAGAGCGAGCGACAAACAGCCGGGGAACGTGGGAGAGGAGAGCATAAGATTGTGGAGAAAGGGAAAGAGAAAGAGAGAGTGAGAGCGATAGAGACTGACAGACAGAAAGCCAGGCAGATAGGCAGGCAGAAAGCTAGGCAGAATGAAAGACGGGACAGTGGCGTCTAACCCAACCCCCCCGCCCCAAGTGGTAAATGGAGAATCAACCTTCCAAATTTGCCCCCTGAAATACACATTTTGGTGTTTTCTGAGATTCTTCAGTGGGACAGACGTCAATCGTCTTCGATATGACGGCGTCGTAAAAAAACGAATTAGTCAGTCATTCTGAGACAGGTAGGCTTACAGATTAGTGAATTAATGGATGACTTAGCTGAATGTTTTCTACTGTAATAGGCGCTGAGTTTACGTCTAGACTCAGAGTGTCCAAAGAGAGTCAAAGGAATGATTTTTAGGACCTTTAAGGGATTTTATATATTTTTGCTTTGTTGGATTTGGCTATATTATCACACGGGACAAAAGAGCTATCGTGAAAAAATGCAACAACCCACTTCCAGTCAAAATATGTCAAACCCCCACTTTTGAAGTTCGATGGAGATCGTTCTCCACACTCCACCATTGGTAGACGCCACTGCAACGGGAGCAGAGAGTAAGGAATAGAATGAAGGAGAACCAGAGATACGGAGAGAAATGAAAGTAGAAAGCAAGAGAGAAGGAAAGAGGAGTTTGAGAACGACAGACAGCGTAAGAATTGGAAGAACAAAGGAATGATCGATCGGAAGAATGAACAGACGAACGAATGACTGAACGTAAAGGCAGGAAGGAAAGATAGAAAGAAAGGAAGGAAGGAAGGAAGGAAGGAAGGAAGGAAGGAAGGAAGGAAGGAAGGAAGGAAGGAAGGAAGGAAGGAAGGAAGGAAGGAAGGAAGGAAGGAAGGAAGGAAGGAAGGAAGGAAGGAAGGAAGGAAGGAAGGATAGAAAGGAAGGAAGGAAGGAAGGAAGGAAGGAAGGAAGGAAGGAAGGAAGGAAGGAAGGAAGGAAGGAAGGAAGGAAGGAAGGAAGGAAGGAAGGAAGGAAGGAAGGAAGGAAGGAAGGAAGGAAGGAAGGAAGGAAGGAAGGAAGGAAGGAAGGATAGGAAGGAAGGAAGGAAAGAAGGAAGGAAGGAAGGAAGGAAGGAAGGATAGGAAGGAAGGAAGGAAGGAAGAATAGGAAGGAAGGAAGGATAGGAAGGAAGGAAGGAAGAATAGGAAGGAAGGAAGGAAGGAAGGAAGGAAGGAAGGAAGGAAGGAAGGAAGGAAGGAAGGAAGGAAGGAAGGAAGGAAGGAAGGAAGGAAGGAAGGAAGGAAGGAAGGAAGGAAGGAAGGAAGGATAGGAAGGAAGGAAGGAAAGAAGGAAGGAAGGAAGGAAGGAAGGATAGGAAGGAAGGAAGGAAGGAAGGAAGAATAGGAAGGAAGGATAGGAAGGAAGGAAGGAAGAATAGGAAGGAAGGAAGGAAGGAAGGAAGGAAGGAAGGAAGGAAGGAAGGAAGGAAGGAAGGAAGGAAGGAAGGAAGGAAGGAAGGAAGGAGGGAAGGAAGAAAGGAAGGAAGGAAGGAAGGAAGGAAGGAAGGAAGGAAGGAAGGAAGGAAGGAAGGAAGGAAGGATAGAAAGGAAGGAAGGAAGGAAGGAAGGAAGGAAGGAAGGAAGGAAGGAAGGAAGGAAGGAAGGAAGGAAGGAAGGAAGGAAGGAAGGAAGGAAGGAAGGAAGGAAGGAAGGAAGGAAGGAAGGAAGAATAGGAAGGAAGGAAGGATAGGAAGGAAGGAAGGAAAGAAGGAAGGAAGGAAGGAAGGAAGGAAGGATAGGAAGGAAGGAAGGAAGGAAGAATAGGAAGGAAGGAAGGATAGGAAGGAAGGAAGGAAGAATAGGAAGGAAGGAAGGAAGGAAGGAAGGAAGGAAGGAAGGAAGGAAGGAAGGAAGAATAGGAAGGAAGGAAGGATAGGAAGGAAGGAAGGAAAGAAGGAAGGAAGGAAGGAAGGAAGGATAGGAAGGAAGGAAGGAAGGAAGGAAGGAAGAATAGGAAGGAAGGAAGGATAGGAAGGAAGGAAGGAAGAATAGGAAGGAAGGAAGGAAGGAAGGAAGGAAGGAAGGAAGGAAGGAAGGAAGGAAGGAAGGAAGGAAGGAAGGAGGGAAGGAAGAAAGGAAGGAAGGAAGGAAGGAAGGAAGGAAGGAAGGGAGAATAGGAAGGAAGGAAGGAAGGAAGGAAGGAAGGAGGGAAGGAAGGAAGGAAGGAAGCAAGCAAGCAAGCAAGGAAGAAGCTAGCGAGAAGCACCTATGCTTTCAAAGTAAGCTTGCAAATATATAATTATTTACAAGCAAGAACTGTTGCGCATTTAAAAGAAATAAAATGTAATTATTGATCAACAAGGAGATGATTGACAATACGAAGACGTTGATTTGAGCTGTCTAGTCAGCTGATGTGACAATTTAAGGTCTAAGTCGGTAAAATAATGTTAGCCAACAGTTAAAGTTGCAACTAGCCAAAGTATTTCTCATTATTACGAAATTGTCTTCGGAAATCATGTAGTATACATGGGATCTAAACGATGTTTCTTGTCCAGCGCAAACTCCCTATATTTTGAAGTTTCCTGCTCATTCCCGCCCAAATTGTTTTTCCGAAAATGTGTAAATTGATAGTATACACGGTAGAACGACAACATCACTAAAAGGATAACAGTTAAGTATCATAAAATATATATTTTCTAAATCAGCAGACTTCTGGCTCTAAAGTACATATCTTATTGTGAACAAAAGCTAATTTATATAGCACCCTTGGCTTGTATTGCTAAATGATGGTTATTGCATTCCTCGTAGAGCTTACAGTCGCAGTGTCTTTATATCTGCCAGTCTCTGAATTTTTATACTTGGGATAGACACCACAGTCCACACTTATGTGTGAGATGTGAGTTTGATGAAAAATTGGTTGCCAAGTAGCCTAGCTAGCTGGGTATGGAAGGTGTAGGCCTACATATTAGAACCTGGTGCAACTGCAACGTTAGGTGGGTTTTCATGCTGTGCAATCAACTTGGCACTAAGCCTACGTATATATGGTACAGTCTAAAACCTTATCATCTGTCCCTGGTAAATGTAATATCCTTTCTGGTCATGCTTTTGCCAGTTCCATTGGTTATCATAGCTGCTGTTCTTTGGTTCAGTTATTTTCTGCTGATGATCATCTAGACGTTGACCTTGGCCATGACTTGGACGGCGAATAATTCCACCATTGATGCTGACTTCGACTAGTATGAATTTTCAGCATACGCAGAATTTGCTCTGCATCAAGCACATGCCTCATTCCATACACTGTGTTCACCGCCGACCTCAAATAGGTTAATAATTTCCCCGATAGAAGACGAAAACTTAATCGTTTGTATTGTCAAAATGGCGCCTCAAAACCGCCAATATCTATATGCATTTTTCCATCACTTTAAAGTCTTTTCCCGCCACCAAAACATCAAATTCCAACAACAAAAATAACTCCAAAATGTAAACAAATCTTCCATAGACATCTTTGGTGCTATTTTTAGGTATGATTTCATTCTGCTATAATTAATTTGTAGTCTAACTCAACCCCTACCATTTCGGGTCGCTAGCGACCCGATTGGGCGGGAATGAGCTAGAAGAAAAGCAGTCTATTCAGATAAGACCCATAGAGACAGTTATAGGTTCAATCGTAATTACTTGTAATTGTTATTGTAATTAAAGACAATTCATATATATCATGGTTGGTAGCAAGTGATGCTTCACACACACACACACACACACACACACACACACACACACACACACACACACACACACACACACACACACACACACACACACACACACACACACACACACACACACACACACACACACACACACACACACACACACACACACACACACACACACACACACACACACACACACACACACACACACACACACACACACACCACACACACACACACACAACTGTCAGCGCAAATGTTAATGATCGGAGTTACCTATTGCAAGTACAGTTTTAACTGCTTTTTAAAACATACATGCTTTTGGCTTCCTGAATATGCGCAGGAAGACTGTTCCAGGCACGCACACGGGCCAGCAACTCAGTGTTACAAATTGTTAAGACTGTAATTTAGTCTCTAAAAACGGGGCAGGCTTATAAGCCCATACAGTCATGTAATCCCAATATTATTTTATATACGCCTATAGTACCTTAAGTCCTAATGCAGATTGCAGAAGCTTCTGTACATTAGAAGCTAGAATCAACTCGTTCACCTTTGTTAGAATCGCAATAAAGATTTTTTTAGAGCAGAATAGACGTTAGCAGTATAATCGTCATTATTAATTAGCGACTTGTATGTTGCCAAAGTCTAGTATACACAAGGCGTTAACCCATGCACGGCGTATATACGCTAAAACATACACCTCAATGGTGTCCAAAGCCAGACAGTGGGTCCACTTGGGTAAGTATACCAGGCCGGATACCTTCGAGAGATACTTCACCTTCGGCGTCGAAAGGTACTTAGAAGGCGCTAAATAAATTGGAGCTACACTGTATCAGATTGCACGAATAGTTATACTATTCAGGGTGGGAATTATCGGGAGACTTGGAGGTTCAACCCCTAGTCTTTCTCAGGATCTCACAGTTAAGTCTTCACTTTGCACCCCAGGGGGATCGTTTCCAACCCTCCTCAGTTGTGATTTAGCATTATTTGACTCTGCGTCTCTGACAAAGAGAGGACATTTCTATGGTATATCATGTGTGCATTTTTTAATTTTCTCAACAATACTGGTCGAAAAGGAATATCCATCTATTGCTCAGAAAGATTTGTTAGCGTTGAAATCAGCTGCATGCTTTCTAATTTGGTTGACATCAGTTTGCAAAATATGGATAAAATGTTCAACTTCCTCTCCCCCCCCCCCAGTTTTTTCTACAATTTCCACACTGATACTATTAGCCTTAGCTAATCGCACATATATATCGCGCCCTTTATAATAATGTCAGAGGAGTGGTCCGATATTTCTAATTTGAACGATGTTTCGACTGTATCGACAGCATGCACGATAACAGCAATCGGGCAATGCCCGAGAGAAACATAAAAGAGCAAGTCAGAGTTTTTAAATACTTGGACTAATAATGGTACAAGTCTGATAAGATCGGTTGAATGTAAAGACATGGGTTTAGATTGAGACAAGGTCATGACATCATTTAAGACATTATGGTGTACATCAACACAATTTAAACAACTTCGGACAAGTTAGGTATGATGTGGTCGTTAAGGCAGACCACAGACTAGTTCATAATCGTCGTCGTCATCATCGTTATCATCAGTATCATCTTCATAATCATGATCATCTTCATCATCATTGTCATAACCATCGTCATATTTCCCGGATGCCAACTCTGGTATTTTGCGGCGATTGGTGTGAATATATGATCTCATATATTCTTAGGTTGTTTCTCAACTCCGGTGCTTTTCTTATGTTTATTAGTCCAAATCTTCTTCTTCTTGTAGGCCTATCTTCGTTTATTAATGTCTTCGCCGATCAACCGAAGTCTTAGTCATCTTTTGTTTCTCTTCCTTCTAAACAAACTCTGCATACAGAACTGAATGTTTTTCGATTCCACATTCTCAATTTCTGGTAGACGAATCTTCTTACGTTAGGACTAAACATTATATTTTTGCGACATTTGCATTTCGGAAAAGAAATTAATAGTTGGTTGCATCAACTATAGGCCTTTAAAGATCTGTTCTTGATAATCATTTTTGTAGTTTAATTAATTCATGAAAATATTGTTGGTTTTAGGGGCCTACTTCGACAGAATCTAATTAAAGGACGAGTAGACATCTTTAAGAAAAAGATTAATTAATTCTGATTAAAAATTGTTGCTTTCAATATAAATTAATGCAATGTAATGTAGGCTAATATCTATATTGTAGTGCAGTGATGTATACACAAGAAGCATCTTACTATGACGGAGACTATATAGAAACTATAACAATAGTAAGTACTAGAATAATGTATTGTATAAGGTAGAGTGGATAGATGGGCTTCAGATCCAGGTTTGACTGTATAATTTAGTTACATCGATACTGCATCAGCGCAGCAACAGGTAGACCGATACAGACCTTCAGAGGAGAGAAAACGAAACAAAAATAAGATGCCACAGCATAGACGAGATAGCCATTACAGCTATCAAGTAGAGAGGCATGCACATCGAGTGGACACCGATGACTTGGAATTACTTAGGGAAAGCAATATGGCTACCAGGATAGCAAAGTAGATGCAAAGTCGGCTGGATCCATCTATAAGAACCGGGTTTTATGTAAACATATTGTAATGAATTGTAGTGTATGCCAATAAAAAATATTGTAATGAATTGTAGTGTATGTTAATAAAAATATATTTCATTTGAGTGTCACTCCCAGCTGATCGCTTTTTTTATATGGGAATCAGTCTTGTTGTCCTCGAGACCAAGGTCTTGGTCTCGAGTGCACTCGAGTTCGTTTTTAAAAGTCTTGGTCTTGGTCTTGGTCTTGAAACCAAAGGTCTTGGTCTTGGTCTTGATCTCGAGGTTCAAGGTCTTGGTCTTGGTCTTGGTCTTGAGGTTCAAAGTCTTGGTCTTGGTTTTGCAAGACCAAGACCAAGACTTTTGTCAATATGAACATTCATTAATTTTAACAAACGGAAAGAATTTTAAAAATTTATCCAATGATTACTCATACAGTTATTGCTTTAGTATTTACACGGTGTGAATGAGGCTTCACTGTTGTTTTGGACAATATTATTTTGACTTCCGGTTATTTACCATGGAATGATTTTAAAAAGACTCACGATTAATTTGCACATTTACATCCGATTCTTGAAAAGCTGCTTTGTGTGCTAGCGATTTCAGCACTTGTAGACCGTGTTTTTTCACATGGCAGAATTTTGATGAGGCCTCTCAGGTCACGTCTTGGTCAGAAAATTCTGAGCAAATTGGTTTTTATAAAATTCAACAGGCATTTGGAATAACATTTCGCAAGAAGGACTTTTGTAAATACGAATTCGGAATTCTCTGCTGTCTCCATTAAGAGTTGTTTTGCTTTAATAAAAGAAAAAACTCATGTTTTCATTAAAATAACGAGTATTTCGACTTGACAATTTTTAGTAAGGAATAGACGTCTGGAGACGACTGATTTTTTATGGTCTTGGTCTCGGTCTTGGTCTTGAGGTTCAAGGTCTTGGTCTTGGTCTTGGTCTCGAGGTTCAAGGTCTTGGTCTTGGTCTTGAGGTTCAAGGTCTTGGTCTTGGTCTTGGTCTTGAGGTTCAAGGTCTCGGTCTTGGTCTTGGTCTTGAGGTTTAAGGTCTTGACAACAAGACTGATGGGAATACTAATGACAGGGGATGACTCGATAGGCTATTACAGCTTCTTCTCCTCGGGAATCGTCTTCTAATGTGTCTCAACATTTCTAGTTATCCTAGTGACTTCAAGCTACATCGATATAATCAGTCCTAAGAATAAGAAGACAATCTACCTTATAATTTGTATATTATTAGGCCCCTATGTTACTTCCTGTTATAAAACACGATGTTATCTAAATAGCTAGTCGACTGAAAATATTTCTGTTTGTATTCGATTCAATAAATGACTTGATTCGATTTGAAAAAAAAAGAAATGGATTTTTTAACTTTTAGCGTTGAGCCGAATAGTAGATCATGTGATGCGAATCACAGCTGAATCGTTGTGAATTAATTCTTCTGAACTGATTATGGTTAATGAATTAGGACCTTTGTGAATTAGTAGTCCCATATCTAAGTGCTAACGTTCTTTGAAAGTTCTCGATCAAACTGTAGAGTTCTTAAGTGTTCTATTAGCAATCCGATATCGGTTCAGAACGGTTCTTGTAAAGTAATAAGAACTTACACAACAGATCATATCATCTAGGAAAATCATCGCGAAAAATATAGCAGAATAAAAAAATAGACTTAAAATAACATTAACATATGATGCATGTAGCAAGTATAAGAACAGCTGAGAACATATTAGAGAGTCTGCAGAACAGAATAGAATAAAATAAAATGGAGTAGAATTGAGCAGAGCATACATTCAGCAGAGAAGAGGAGAGTTGCAACGAGTTGAAGAGAGCAGAACAGAAAAGGAAAGACTGGATAATCAAAGTTGGAATAATCAAACCGTTAAGACGTAGAATACAAGTATTACACTGCGAAGAGAACTATCGAAAATGTAATCGCAAACTAAAATTTTCTACAGCTAAGCTCAAAGCACCAGCTTATTCACGGGTGCTGCATCGTCCAAAGATCGATGTCCGACTCCGGTTCAACGCCAGAGAGACCAGAACAATAGGCCAATAGAATGGAAGTTTGGCAAGGTCAGTTATGTAATGGTTTAGGTGAGATCAGAAATATGAGAAGTCGAAGTAACTGCATAACTTCGTCTGAGGAACCACATTGACGTGAGTGTATACATACTTGAAGTCGGAACTGATTCGGATTGGTCCATTCTTCTGACATCCATTCACGTCTAGGACTTCACTAAATCTGTTTCTGCCGTCCAATTAAATCCCGATGTGTTGAGATTTTCGTGAGGAATATCGTCATCGGCTGATTTCTAAGATTTAAGCTGTCGATTAGTTTGTCGGCGGAGACCCTGATGAAGTCGGGTCCGTACGGGTGTCCCCCAAGGCGTTCGTCGCTTCTTTAACCTCGAACGGTGCAAGTCATGTTAAGTCAGTCGCGGTTTCTACTGGTTCTATGGCTTGGGTTTGACTTCGCTGACAAGAGCTTCACGCTTGTTTGACGGCGGCCAGCGACCAATGGGAAATATAGGGTGGGACGCGATCTGGTCACGTTTGACTGGCGTCAGGTGCTGTCGTGTTCTGTGGTTGACTGATGACTAGCACGGCCCACCTGGACACGCGCCGTTGAAGATGCGCTTCTATGGGGCGGCTACCTGATTTTTATCGGATGTCTTCCAACTTTCTATGGTTGCAGTGAACTTGCCCTTTGATGTTTTATGAGAATTATGTCAGTGGTAAAGTTGGTAGACAGGGAAAGGCCATTTATGAATTGCAATTCATTATGTAAGGTTTGGCAAAGTAGACCATGTTGGTTAGAGTGATATGGTATACATACACATCAAGGTATAGTAAGATAACATACGATAAGGTAGTATAATCTTGCATAGTAACATAATGTATGGTATGTTTGTACGTTTCTATACACTCACTATAGTGCCTTTTTTTTACAAAGAACTGCCTTTGCTAGCCTACATGGTGTCAGAGTCTTTTCAGTTTTAAGAGAACAGAAAGTTAGAGTAATTAAGTAGCTCTCATATAGCCGAGCAAAGAGTCCGGAGTCCAGTAGTGTAATTTAGTAAGGTTCCGTGTTATGAAATAACATAGGCCTAAATGAGAACTTGTAAAATGCAACTTCAAGGAAACACTCATCAGTAGCGCTCCCAATCCAACAAGGCTAACCCTCGTTAAACCAGAATAGACTTAAAACTCTTGTAGAACAGAGGAGATAAGATGGCTGGCTCAGCTCTAGTTGTATGAGGAAGGTTGTTCCAGGCCACAGGACTGACGAAAGCAGAGCTTCTGTACTAAGCTGTAAAGGAATTCGAGCTTCGAGGGGGGGGGGGCAAGCAGAACACCCTGATTGAGCGAAAGAAGATACCTCCGGCTACAAAGTGAACCGAGATAATATGGAGCAATGCCCACCATGGCAAGCGGTTCAGCATGAAAGTCGAATCTTAAATTCGGTGCTTTGAGGGATAGGTTACTAGTGCAAGATATTCCTCATGTATAGGCATGCGATATATGGTGAAATTTAGGGATATAACGTATCAATTAAGGTAAATTATGCAGCAATTGAGGCAAGATGCGATATTTTTTAGTCAGGATTCCTAAGTTAGGAATTTTCAACCATGGCACTGCTGGCTCATGAGTTTTGTTGTTAGAGGCGAATTGACTTACCTAACGTTACCTAACCTTACGCTCGTTATATTGAATTACCGTACTTTACATCATCTTTCCATAATAATAGGCATGAAAAACTGCAAAAGTTCAGATCTATTTGCTAAAGTAATATAATGATACGTCCAGCTGTATAACCTCTGTACGTGAATCCTTGCAATGGAGGATTGGTCATATATTAAAAACAACACATTCAGGGTCAATTAATCGCATCAGTCCTTATTCCTCAGATCTATCAGTATTCAACCAGGTCATCCGATTGTATCTCTTTCTGCTTCTATACCAAAAACTATAACTGTTCTTGGCGGCTGCTGAACCAATTGGGGGGGGGGGGACTCTCGCCCGTATCTGTTCATTTTGCTCTGTCTATTCATTAATTAATTCATTCATTCTGCATATTTATATAGCGCCTCTTCAAGAAACCTACTTATTGTGTCATTTCAGTCTAAACTTAAACGTCAGTTTCTCAGTTGGCCTATCCCCCCCCCCATGCATATAGGGTGCGTCTCTGTTTCAACGACTGACTTTCTGCAGGGTATTGCTCTGACTGCTCCTTCATTTTTGGTGCGCCATTAATTGATGTTCTGTGCATTATACACTGGCGCTATAGAAGTTGCTATGGTTACAGTTACAATCTTTCCCTATTTTACTTTTTTACCTCGTCTTTCCATACAGTATACCATGACCTTAACCTGCATAGTATTCTTAATCTAAATCACCCAGCTAATATACGATTGCATATAATATTATAGTTCGTGACATATGCTCATTGAGACAAACTACGCACAAAATCGAATTGGTACAGACTTTATTCACTGACTACATGTAGTATTCTACCGTGTATAGTATTTTACATATGTATAGTATTGTACATATGCTGTGTGCCCTGTTGACGAGCGCCACTCGTCATAAAATGCAGTTGACTCTGTGCATGCGTAGTGTGGCACTGGAGGCACTGATTAGTATTTAAAACCTAGGCACATGAAAGTCAGTACAGTATTTTCTGCAGTGTTTTTGCTACTATTGGGCTACTTTTGCGCTCTGTTTATAAAGCTGTTGGTAGTTGCAGAAGTGCTAAATATGGCAATGTGTTTGTTACAACAAAGCCAAGCGAGCTGTAAAGCCGTTTCTACTTACAGCAGTCAGAGGCGTCTATCCCCTGCAGTCATTGGAGCGACTTTCCCTGCTTCCCCTCCTCTTTCCCTTCAACCTTCCTCTCCCCCGCTAATGACACACAAACTGACAGATCTTCCCCTATTTCTTGGATGGAGCATTTGCTCCAAGGTTTCCACGGTGTAGACGCCCCTGACTACTGTAAGTGTCCATGAAAACCTGCTCTTTTGCATCGATAATTGCTTCGCTGCGTATCATACTAAAATAAAGTCCTGGAAATAGCATCTGGGTGAAAGAGTGACCCAGTCTGTAGGCCTAACAGTTGCTCTGAGCATTCAGTTCCAAGTACCCATACCTATCTAGCATACAAGGTATTCAATATCTATTGAAAATACATGAGCAACAACAGCAGTGTTCACATAAACATCATATTTTTATTCATATTATTACGAATTATAGTCAGTACAACAGTGAATCTAGCACATAAACTATAATTGCAACAATAACCAAAATGTTACATCTGCATGTTAGCTGTCGGCACACGGGGGGGGGTTGCTTGACCTTGGATCCCTTGGCAGCTAAGGGGTTAAACATATATATTACAGTTATATTAGTATCTATAATATAATATAAAACTATTATACATATCATATTAAATTGTTTATAGACTTCCACTACAGCGCATCGAACCACGTGTGCATAATCTTTGTATATAGTTCATCTGTATGTGAGGCTGGGAAGGCACCAGAGCTGCGCTGCAAACCAAGACGTCGGCAGGGGGCCGATGGCGGAAGTAGTCCTCTAGAAATTTAGAGTTTACGACTGCATGCGATATTATGAAATACCAATGCAAAATCGTTATTAAAACCTAAATTTCTTGACTAATCGTTCAGTAACCAAAAAGTAAACTACTTCTGTAATGACTTAATTTAAAACCTATTTTATTACATCATTAAACCCTAAACACCAAACATGAAAAGCCTAAATTTTCAGTATACGTTTAGACTTTATTTCGTTTCTACAGATTCTTCCTCAGATTCGCCCGACCCTTCCTCAGATTCGTCAGATCCATCAGATCCGTGACAGATTCGCTGGCTTCCTTCCTTTTCGCAGAACATTTCACAGCTGTTCTCCGCCTTTTTCAAGAGCCTGTTTGACATGTGATAGGCCTTAGTTCCTGGTCGGCAAGCCTGAGGTCCCGCGGCATGTATCCGAATGTAGTCCTTACAGTCTGGTGTCCGTTGTTCAGCTTGGTCAACACACTCCTGCGCGTAGCGACCCATGTAGGCTCGGACCGTCGCCTCAGAACATTCCATCTCTTTCGTACAGTTTTTGTAACCTGTTCAGGTATAAGAATAACATTCGTGTCACACGTTAACAAAACCGTTTATTGATTGGCCATGCAGTTAGTTCTAGTTCAGACAACATCGCATATTGCAAACTTATAAGCCTAATCTTGATGTTAGCGACTGCGCTTTTACATACATGTACGTCTATGCGGTAGCGCTATATAAGTATTTGATGTATATGAAGCATACAAGAGGGCAGTTCGAAAAGGCTGTAATTAATTGCAAATTGTACAATTCATTCATTCGTAGATTTATATAGCGCCTCTTCAAGAGAACTACTCAGAGGCGCTCCCGACTCCAGAACAGCTTTCGAGCGGTCATAGAAGGTGTCAGAGGAAGAACTAGGAAGTATAAGAGCAGCTCAGGAGGGAGGTCATTCCATATGGTTGGGTCGACCCACCGAGAATTGGTCGGACCGACAATCTCTTCTACTCGTTAGTACCTTTTCGCGACGTCACACGATGAATCTGGTGTTACAGAGTTAATTATGCGATGAATATTAATTAATTCTTGCCTTGTTCTGGATTTTCTGCATTGACGTTGTTTCCAGCATCGAGGTAGTATTGGTAAGAGATCTGGAATGGTCCACATCTTGAACGTCTGAGGTTCCCCTCAGCCTTGCACTTGCCTACCATGTCCTCACAACCGCTGACCTTCAAACAGACCAAAAACCCAACATTGATTCGACTTTTATCTCAATAGCAGTGATGAATATATACAAAAAATCTGAAAGTAGTGAAAAGTGTTGAAAACAGCACAACTACTACAAAGGTTGTGAAAAGTATTTAAATAATAATTATTAATATATTAAATCCCGATTTTCAACTGCCGGCCAAATGAAGGCAGAGATAAGACAAGAAGCAGATGATAAAGGTTGCATGGCAGGCAATTCTACAAAAAATGGCTGACTCTATGCCAGTGCAATGGAATGTAACATAATGTAATGTGTTACGTCATTTGATGGGATGTGATTTGATGTTATGTGTGATTTGATGTGACGCGATATATGTGATTTGAATGTGGATATGATTTGGAATCTTTAACCAGCGCTATATAAAACTGCTTTAACAATAATGATATATGTGTTGATGTGATTTGATGTGATAAGATGTTCGGCACTGTTGATGTGCAGTCCAGGTGAAAGTTGACATCAGCTGGACTATGCAATGCAGGTATCATTATCTCAAAGTCTCTGCGATGAAGATTAATTAAGGTAGAAGTCTCACCTTGCAGATGCATTTGAGACAATCGGGAGATATTTCGGCCATGCTGAGACCTACGGACAGACAAAAAGAGAACAGATGTCATTTTGAGGTAATCTTAAATGGTCTACGCGGATGATGAAGATTCCATCTAATGACTCATCTAACAGATTTTGAAAATGATGACGATTATGGATATAAGAATATAAAGTCTCGACCTAATGAGAAGCAGATGATGATTTGATGATGATGATTTGATGATGATGATGATGATGATGATGATGATGATGATGATGGTGGTGGTGGTGGTGGTGGTGGTGGTGGTGGTGGTGGTGGTGGTGGTGGTGGTGGTGGTGGTGGTGGTGGTGGTGGTGGTGGTGGTGGTGGTGGTGGTGGTGATGATGATGATGATGATGATGATGATAATTGATCATCATGAGTATCCATGATCACAATGATCCAGATGATCGTAATCGTGGCGAAAATTGCTGATTGCTTTTAAGTTCTAACCGATGATTGAAGTCAGCACAATCAAGTAGAGATTCATCTTTAACCGTTGTTTGTTCCGAGCGAGTGATCTGTAAACGAAAAAATTAGGTCATTAAGTCACGTGTTCACCAGAGCTGTCTTAATAGCAATCAATTGCTGACCACATTTTTGGTTCGTTTTTACTTGCACTTTTACTTGATTTTGTACTTTTTCTTTACGTTTCACTTTGAGTTGACTTTGTCTTGACTTTTTACTTTGACTTGACTTCTTACTTTGACTTGTCTTTGTACTTTGATCTGACTTTGTACTTGACCATGACTTTGTTAAGCACCTTAGAACTATAGCTATAGTTGCTTACATTGATTGTCGATTTTTTTCGCACAGACTTATCGCTATTCAGCTAGGTCACTTGATTGCCACTCTGTCTGTCTCTGTCTCTCTGTCTGTGTCTGTGTCTGTGTCTGTCTGTCTGTCTGTCTGTCTGTCTCTCTGTCTCTCTGTCTGTCTCTCTGGTTATTCCAGAGCTGTAGAACCAAGGCTTTCTCGGTTTGTTGGACCTCGAATCGTTCTGTCTTATCTCTCGCCTCTCGCGTCATTTTGCTCTCAACTGAAGGCTGATGTATATCGGTTGGCATATGCATATCTAGCACAGGCTGTCTCTCTGCCTCAGTGGCCTTACCTGTAGCATTTACCTGGCTACAGCTTGGATTTGGTGCACCAACCGTATGTGCATAAGACTCCGACACTAAAGAGGCTATTGTTAAATTAATTGGCGTTAATGCGATTATAATTAAAACTACAGGCTCCCAGTTACGCCTCAGCTGATCTTACCTGTGAAGTTACCTTTGTAAAGGTCTCGTCGTCTTGCTTTACTCTTCGATCTCAACCGTATTCGTTACTGTGATCCGTCGGAGTTGGTCCTTCTTTTATACCGCACAGATGGCCACCTGAACCTACGCCAAGACAGCTCAAGAGTGCTAACAACGACCCGTTCGACGTAATTGACGCCTTGTTTTCAACAGCTCAAGTGTAATCGACTGGCCGATCAAGACTCTTGAACAATTCATGAATCGTAAACAGTTCTCGGGATTATGTTGCTGCGGTGTTATTGCTCTCCAAATTCTCAATGGGTCGATGTTTGGAAGGCAATAACACCACAGTAGCACAATCTTGAGAATTGTTTAATAGGTCGATGTTTAAGGATTTGGAAAGCAGTAACACCACAACAGCATAATCTCAAGAATTGTTTAATATTTTGATGTTTAACTCCGCCACTGTTCGTAGGCCTACTCTTAGACTAGACTAGAGTGTCAGTTCCAAGCCTGGAGAAAGGAGGAGTTCGACGCTAATCATCTTTGTAATGACACAACGTCGTTAAACAGCAACTAACAGCTCGATGTTTACTTCCACGCCAGTGCTGCCGAGGATCGCGTCTTGCACGACCCATACAATCTGAGTTTATGATGGGGGTCCTTGAAGGGAGTAATCCTCTGGATCACTATTGTCCACCTGCTGTTTCTTATTTGCTCTGACTTCCTAAACTCAGGTGGAATTATTGTAAGTCAATTTGTACAGCGCGTGATAAAGGCATGCCCCTTTTACAAGGCGCTATATAAATTTACCGACTGATGATCCATTCATTCAATCCATTCATTCAATCCATTCATTCAATCCATTCAATCAATCGGCCAGTCAACCGATTGAACGACCGAATGGGTGACAGAATGAGTAAATGACTGAACGAACGAAATAACAAATGAATGAATGACAGCATGAGTGAATGACAGCATGAGTGAATGAGTGAATGAACGAATGAACGAACGAATAAACGAACAAATGAACGAATAAATGAAAGAATGAACGAATGTGGCTGAGCTGCTCAGAAACATTATGCTTTGGATCTCAATGAACGTTCAATGTCACTATAACTGCCAGAAAATTTTGTGGAATAACTGCAAATGCTGTCTGACAATACTGGGCCACATTGCCTGTCCATTAACAGGCCTACTGAACAACGAGCGTCAATTTCCAGAAATTACTTATTACAATACACCAGGACAGTTAATCTGCCCACTTTTACAATGCAATGTAAAACACTGGGCCTATATCGTTTTGAGGAAGGTAATTGTTGTGATGCGGTAGGGCCTATACTCAAGATTACTTTTAAATAAATTAAAATGTAGGCCTAAATGTACACGTTTTTCTATAGCGATTTTTGGTCGGGACCATGCTGATTTTGTCAAAGAATTAATCGGGCAAGATCAGTTACTACACCCGCGCGTTTGAATGGATATCAGGCTGTCCTATCGGATTGCAACCAGACCTCTGCAACGGATTGGAGTTCGATCGTGGTTTCACATCACAACCATAGGCGTAATTTGTGGGAGGTACGAGGGGTACCCGTACCCCACTTTTTGGACTGAGGGGTACAGTACCCCCCACTTTTTAAACAATGCCAATCAGTATCTTATTATTGAGCTTTCCCAGAGATCGCAGTCTCCGCCTTGCTTCATCCATGCAAGAAATTGGTACCCCCCACTTTTTAGACCAAAGTTACGCCCCTGATCACGATCATCGACTATAATTGTGTAGGATGTTATGATAACGGCTCTACAGAAGTCATTAGATTAATCTAGATTAAATCAGGTCAGATTAGATGAACGTAACCCGTAACCAATAAATTGTTTAGCCACATTATTCTACCCGGTGTGATTTTGCCTCTCGAGGCTACTCTTAAGTACTTGACAGCTGCATTAGATCGATGATGTCCTCGAGCGCCGCAACAACATTGGCCTCTTCGTTCGAATTGTTTGCGCGGATTAGTCCGTATTATAGGCCAAAGTATCTACGCAAAGACCGAGGATGAAATGTTAACAACTGACCATAAAATTCTAAAGTAAGACGGTCACTCGTTCATTAATATTGGACAACAAAACACTCAAGTTCGTTGCCTTCTACTTTTGTCAACTGTAGGACAAGAGCTACTATATTGGCCTGGCTGTAGCTACATTGTATGCAGCGTACACCAAGGCGACTCAGGGTGTGAAAATACCAGTTCGCATACGGATTTAGACTTATTTCAGAGATTAGGATATCGGGGTAGCAGGGTCCGTACACGGGGCCCTTAAGTGGCTTGGCAACCATTCAAACGGGCAGCAGTGGTAAAGGATCTGAACCGATTAGTTCATTGAAACATGGGCGAGGTCGGGCCCATACGGCCGCCATAGGCGCCGACTTTTGCTTTTGTCTCTGGGTGCCTGGATAATTCTCTCCTAAAATTTTCACGACCTTTTTTTAGGAATTCATCCCCCAAAAATTTGATGACCTTTTTAGGAATACACCAAAAATTTCTGTTGTAGTTGTACTTCTCGAGTTGTGAGATTAGTTAGTTGGAAAGAAAATTAAATTTAAGGTCCGAATTCTTCTGGGTCCCAGGCACCCACTGAACTTTCTCTCTGAGTGCATTGGAGCCCAAGGCCCCCAAGAAGTCGGCGCCTATGACGGCCGCTATATAAAAACGTGTAACTTTACATTTTAGCATTTGAGTATTTGCTCAACCGTACACCAGCCACCTCAGTGACGAGCTCCAACACCAATCCCAGGCTGAGTTTCAGGATCCAGGTGGAGACATCTGGAGACGCCCTCGGAGGCGCAGGTGGTTTAAGTAGTCTTCATGCTGAAGAATGGCATATGTCTCCGGACATCTGTTGAATTCCATCACAGGTGCTCAAAGAAGGTGAACGCCCAGATACAATACAATACAATACAACTGTATTTTGATACTGCCCTCGTTACAAAGTTCAGAAGTGCACACGACCATACGACAGAACATCGATGGCGCCGGGTCACTACGCAGAGGCTTGAGGTAGATTCGAACCTGCGACCCTCCGGTTACAATTAAGGCACAGAACATACAACACCGCGTCCCCCAGATGCTTAGAAGTGCACACGACCATAGGACAGAACATCTGTTTATAAAGCTGTTGCTAGTGCCAGAATTGCTAAATATGGTAATGTGTTGATACAAGGGTCTGGCAATGAACAAGCCCTAGAGGGGTGGAGCAGGATCTGACGACGCTAAAATTCGGTCTTCCTACATGTAGATCATGCAGGCAGACGTCGTTGAAGCGGCTGCGCTCTGCTGAGTTCATCACCAGAGGAAGAGGAAGGCATAACAAATCGCATTGAATCCACACGTGCAAATCTTTGGATAAAGTTCATCGGAAAGTATAGCCACTCCACAAGGGTTCCCCTCGACTTCTGTTGGTCCTTTGGAGAAAGTCTGGGCGGCGCTCAGTGGCGGTTCTAGATTTTTTGTACTCGGGGGACTAAAAATTGCTTTAGCCCCTCCTCTCCCCTCCCCATAAATGTATACATGTTCAATTCATACTGCTGACCCCGGTAACCCGTTTCAGCAACCTATTGAAATGAACGTTAAACTGGGGAGCTGAAATGTGTATAGGGGGCTAAGAAAAACGAGGGGGCTAACTTTCCAGCTAGGGGCTACAGGAAAAAAGACTGTCACTGGCGGCGGTATATAAATGTTCCGTTACAACTATAAATATTTGTCGTGGGTACAGAAATATTTGCCGAAACGCTTGAGTAGGCTACATACGGCTGTGTGGGCGCTGAACGAATTTGCCCGTTATGTCTAATTTAGGGTCAATGCCCTTCGTGGGCGGTGTCCCTGCAGCCGAGAAATGGTCCCCCTTAGATTATAATTACATGTATGGGATGGTTGATTTTATCCATGATATTCGAACAATTCGTGAAACTCTTGTTACGCCTAGACATAGCGCCTCTTCCAGAGAACAACTCAGAGAAGCTTCCGAATCCAGTACGCCCCAAAAGAACAGTTTTCAAGCGGTCATAGAAAGTGTTAGAGGAAGACCTAGGATGTTAGCGCAGCTCAGTAGGAAGGCCATTCCATATGGTCGGGCCGACCACCGAGAAGGCGCGGGTTTAATGATCATTTGAAAGCGTCAATTTGTAGGCCTAATTCTTTACTAGCGGTAGATGACCTGCTATAAAGCCAGTCACGACAGACGAGACTGCAGGACGATAGTAGCCTCTTTCTAAGAAACCTCAACATATGTATTGCTTGTGTACTGTGACCATAGAACAACACTTAAACGATCAACGACAATTATGTACGTAAGCATGCTGCAGTGTAGAAAGCCTACTTCACTTCGGTGGTTTACTAAGGATATGTGTGCCCTGTCGACCACATTTTTTATATCTCCAGATTTTATTACCCTTGTTAGGCCTACTTTACATTTTAGTAGCCAATCCTCAATCAAACAGTTTAGAGGGGCCAACTCAATTTCAGGCTGGGGCTGGCGGTCATCATCGGATTGTGTATTATCGTAATTTTAAGCGTTAACTGTAGTCCTTCTAATCGTTTTTAATTACATCAAGTATTAATTAAATGTTAGGTGCTTAATATCCTAGTAGCAACGTTAAATAGTTTACCTGTGTCATTCAAAGTTTCTAACAGCTTATGATGCAGAGGGACCTGCAGGCAGGGCGTCTACTCCATAAAACCTTGGAGCAAAATAATGCTCCATCCAAAAAATGGGGGGGGAGATCTGTCAGTGTATTTGCCATCATTATATTGGGGGAAAGAATGGGAAGGGAGAAGATAAGGGGAGTGGAAGTTGCTCCAATGACTTTGGGGGGGGGGGGGATAAATGCCCCTGCCTGCAGGACCATTTGGTCTTGGCTTCACATAAATAAAATACCTCAGGTTTTTGAAAACAAAGATTTTCTACACTATTAATTTCGTTGTATATAATAGTCATTATCGTGCCTGACATAAACAACGACACAAGGGAACACTAGATTTCTCTTGCAATATTAGGAAATTTGCTCACACTAAATCAGGAAAGCAGATTTATAGAAACAAGCTTCAAATGAAGGACTACTTGGTATTTTTGCAGTCAACTCTCTCGTATAAAGTATAAACAAATGAAATATGATAACTTGACAACTAGGCCTAAGTTTTGACTTCTGATAATATTGGTGCTCCTACTGAGCCCTGTGAGTTTTCTCCTCTTCTATTTTACAAATCACGACTGTGAATTTCAGATGTAGCACAGGCTCATTGTGATGTGAAGTCTTCGAGACTCTAGGGTTTTGTATACTTGCAAGAGATGAGGCAGCTGAGCCTCAGCTCTGAATCTCTGACAGACCATGACAGTAACGAATAGCGCCAGTAATTCCAAGAAACATTTTCTAAGGTAGGCCTACTCGTCAAGCTACGTTGAACACTTGAACACTTAAACCGATGAATTACGACGCACAATAGAACTGAATCCAGTCTATTATTATTTAGAGAAAGCCGTGCGTAAAAGACCTCTTCGAATGTACCGTAGGCTTATTTGCCAATGGTTAGTTTTGTAGGCTATGGCTTGTTGATCCATGTAGGCCTGTCAATTTAAACTCCACAGCTGGCAAAGTCCGTTTTGGACACTGAAGCTTCAACGCAGCCCAGTCTTTTTTCCTTCGAGATCAATCAACCAACTCACGCACAGGTCAAAAGGTCTCCGCATCTCTGACTAATATCGACAGACTTTAATTACGACCGTCCTCTGTGCATCAGCGAGTGCGTTTTATCCCCCAAATAAAACGCTGACCGTTGAAAAGACTGCAGCGTGACACTTCATTTGTCCGAACGCATCTCAAATCTTGTCCGAACCGTATCATTAGCCAACGACCGGTCACTTTCAGGTGTCATACGGTCTTAGTTGCGACCATATTTCACCAACTCGTTATGTCGAACCTGCTATTTGAAGCGAACCGGTCGTGAACCTGAATTAGTCGCAATCATCGACCCGCTGCCAGCTCACCCTTCGTTTCACTCCCCTATCTCCTATATGTCCGTTTTGCTACTGTCATCTATGACCGTGATTCGTCGGAAATGTTTGGAGCAGGTGTTGGACGAGCCGTCTAAACGCCGCCATATTGCTTCAACAGTAATTACGCAAGCAAAGCTTCGATAGCGCCAGTTTTTTTCTAGCGCTATACCCCTGTAATTTAGAATGGCAATAAATTTCCCTGTACCTCAGGATCCCACTGCGCTGGTCTATAAAAACTGAAACCCGCACTGATTTCTTCTTGTAAGCCTAATGGTCATTATTTACAATGCGATATCATATAGCCAGAGGCGTTACATTGGTCTAAAAAGTGGGGGGATACCAATTTATTTCATACACGAAGCAAGGCGGAGACTGCGATCTATGGGAAGGCTCAATGATAAGGTATTGATTGGCATTGTTTAAAAAGTGGGGTACGGTGCCGCAGTCCAAAAAGTGGGGGTTCAGGTACCCCTCGTACCTCCCATAAATTGCGCCTATGCATATAGCCTACGTGTATGATAATTTGTGTCGAAGCAATCTCTCTGTTTTCACGGGGTTAGCCTATCATATAGACCCCTAGAGTTGCAATGAAGTAGGCCCTTTGTGACCATGTAGGCCTATAGGCTTATGACATTATTAAGCTTAAGTCTGCTGGAAATAATATAGCTTATTCGCGTTATTTTAAGATTGCAGGGTCTCTTGTTTGAAATTAATACTTTTAAGACTGTAATGTCTACTGTTTTGAAGACATTAGGCTTAATACTTTAAAACTCTAAAATCTACTGTTTGAGGACACTGGGCTTTGATGGGATGCGTCACAATGCGTCTTTATGGCCGAGAACAATAAATTGCTGGTCTCGTCCAATTATCACGGTCGACGGGTGTTGCGATATTCCGCGGGGTTGGTGGGGTGTTATTACGGGCAAGGACGCCCCTGTTCGCAACCCGCCGCGGTCCGTTCTGCTAGCATAGGGGGTCGGATTGGTGCTCGTCGTAATCGCGTGTATAAGACGGTCGGAACAGTAATTTAGAAAGCAGATGCTGGGCTACGGAAGACGAGTGATTTGAATCTGAAGGGCAGTTAGTCGGTCCGTCACGCATGACTTGTTGGTCTCACATGAAAGATTCCGGCTGATAACCTCTCATTTCTCTGGAATGCCTTTTCGGATTTCAGCGGATCGGGTGTTTTGAACGCTATGGGTTCTATGCGCGGTGAGTCGTGCGTGCGTGTTGCTCAACAGGATATTGTTGTGGTTGACGCTATAGGGTCAGCAGTGTGGTCTGGACTCTGGAGCCGTATGCAAACCAACAGCTACATTATATGGAGAGAATCATACCATGGGTAATAGGAACCAGTGAAGAAGTTCTAATTTCCTGTACAGACAGCAGAACTAGGATTAGATTAACTGGATTAGATCGGTAAGATTAGAGTGGATATGACTGGAATAGAATGTATTATAATAGACTAGAATCGATTAAAAGAAATGAATAATGAACAAGAATAGATCAGATAGCAATTGATTATAGATTAAATTAGACCATAAGAGACTATAGTAGGCCTATAGACCCGACTATAATAGACTACATTTAGATTGCATGAGATTTGCATCAGATTGCATTAGGTTAGATTAATTCGATCCCTTCTTTTCGTACAATGTAGCCATCCTTCCGACTTTTTTACTCATGCTAGGACAGGATAGACATAGAGACAGACATAGAGACAGACAGACAGACAGACAGCGAAAGAGAAGGGGATAAACAGAGTGGAAAGGTATAGAATTCAACTGGTGTTCTCATTCACAGGTCGTTGTTGTTCGATGATTCTTTGTCGATTTGGGGGCTTTCATTGAGTCGTTCGGTGCTGGGCTTAGATTAAGCCAATCGTCCGCCGTCCATCCTCCTCGTGCAGATTGTGCTGCCTTCCGATTCAAATGATACACCCATTATGGGTCGAATCCGGCTCGAACGCTGTTCGATTCAACGCTCGGCTGTTTGAACAAGACGGTTCAGGGCTTTTCACGTCGGGCTTGCGCCTTTAGTGTTAAACACGATATATATATATATATATATATATATATATATATATATATATATATATATATATATATATATAATACCTCACACACCGGGTACGACCATTAGCCACGTCGGCACACACGCTCCGACCGCCGCCCTGAAGTGCCATTGACACCCGAAGGTCTTTCGCGGTGGGCAGCCCGCAGGCGAGCGGCTAAGGATGCTTTTGTCCGACTGTGTACGCTTCGACAAAGGCCTTACTGCCAAGTCTTCCCAAACGTATTGTCGGGAACCGTCAAAGAGATTATCCGTTCGTCAAGTTGGGGTGCCGTCCTGCGTGACAACAACCCGGCGACCGGTCTGTCTGTCGGGCGGGTGTGCTCGGACCCATGCGGTCCCTGACTGCAGCCGCGTTGGCCCGAGTCTATTGACCTACGAATTGGCGATCGGTGTTCGTGTCAACATGAGAACGATTCGAGTCAACAATATGGAATCAGAAATCAACAAAGTGGCAAAATATGGAAGCGCCTCTTGTTCCATTCTTTCGCGCGAAAACTCTCGCCATACAATCGGTTTTCGGCAGGCAGGTCCTGTTGGCCTATTCTTCGACCAAAAATCTATGCTTTGTAAAGAACAGGTGTTTACACGCGTTTTTTGGCAAATCGGATCGACGTTTTCATTTTCAACGTAGGGTATCGATACGCTTGTTTGGTTTGTCTTGGCCTGGCTTGCTGTAGATTGGTTTATCCCGCCTTGGCTTAACTTGGCTTATCCAGTCTTACTCAGGGTGCAATTTCTAGAGGGGAAAGGGGAAGTTGCTAATTACTAATTCGAGTAGGCCTATGCATAATTAAATCAGCGGCTAAGCTAGATAATTTGCGCCAGGGTCGAGTGATAGCAATCGCCAATTAGAAATTTTTAAATTTAACGAACATTTAGGCCTAGAGAAACGCTACGTATTGACAATTAACCGATTACATAATATTACGACGTTTAGCAAAAACTCTGAATAAAACTTCAATCCTTGAGATAATTAAAATCTTTAAGAACATCATCGAAATTATTGAAATTAGCGTCTAATTTGTGCTTCCGGATCTAGACTTCTGTCATCAACCTCAAAGCAAGGACCACATCCTACTTCTGCATGCGCTCCAGGTGCTAAAGCCGATCTAAGGTCTTGATTAGCCCTTTCATTACACAGTTGCATTTTCAGGAAGATTCTGGGCTTAACTCCAAAAGATCATCCCACTCTTTCTTTCTAGTTATTCGCTGATGAACCTGTTGCGTCACTCTGGAATCATTATCACGGTCATCCGAAACTGCTGAAGAATTATTACCTCTCAAACTATCTGCCATAAACTCAATGGGATCTAATTGACTTCTGTAGCGCCGCTATCATAATGCGCAGGGCATCAATCGCAGGTCGCTTCAATTGAATTCGTAGTTGAAGTCATCAGAGGCACCCACAGGCTTAAAAAAAAATGGACGCACACCCCTCTCGTAAACAAATAATATGGCCGCTTGCTCGCTTTGCTACCATAGATATAAGTAAGAAAATTGAAATAGCTGCCATAGATAGAGTAGTGAATAGTGGCAAGTTAACAAACAAATTCAATTAAGATAACTTCCAGTGCTTGAACATGCCGTATTGCCGTTTAACAAAAATATCGATGCGATGCCTATTCTTTGCGTGGATTTGATTTGATGGGTGGACGCACGTGCGTCCAGTAGGCCTACGTCACGCTGCGGGCGCCCCTGGAAGTCATCATAGCTCATTAGAGAAGACAGGTCGGCATGGATCGTCGTCCTTTACCAATTTCCTAACTCGAGCTCCTCTTAGTTTCTTAACTCCCCCAAGAGATGGTCCTGGCCTTTAGGAAAGGTCATTATGGTGACTGCATATAGTCTCATGATGCCGTATTCTAGAACCTGACACTCTCTGGGCTTAAAACCTACAACAGAAGTAGCACGGTGGTTGAGAGATTGAGTTACTTTTTCAATCTTCATTGCCGCGTTGATACCGCAGTCAAAAAGCCAGGTATACACGATTGCTATAATTGGTCGGAGAAACCAAGTCAGGCTGCGGTTTCTAAACAAGTCGAAACAGCGCATACCAGCTCCTCTGCGTTTAGCGACATCTAGCCCCGCTGCGACGTTTCGACTAGTGACGTCTTGACGCTCAACGGTGCAGTTCTAAGCGGCTTCAAGCGTGTTGACATCTGCCGCAGTCATCGTATCACGCTCTGTGAATTATTGGCCCCTGTCCCAATAATTAATTGCCCTATACAGTCGATAAACACTAGAGATCAGACATTCTTTTGGCGAATTCTTAACGGTTCAAACGGCGGTAAACGGGGGCATTACAGACTTGCGACGAAGTAACAAGCTGCGCAGGAACAATATAGGGAACTTCAAAGCGAAGCTATCAGTCTCTGCTGAAGATGCGGCTGTTTATTTGTTAGCCTGTGTGTCTCGTTGCCTTATAGGACTGGTGTTTACCGTACAGATCCTAAACATGGGGGTTCGACATGACATTGTAAGCTTAGACTTTATAAGCATAGGGCCTATATTATAAGCAATAGGCTAGCGTAAATATAAGAGTAATTATCCATTTAAAATTCGTATAGTAAAGCGTGTATGCGTATGAACTTCAGATGCCAATCTGTGTAACAAAAGCTGTGTGGACATTTAGACTAAGTGACAGTTAGCTGGCATGCGCGCGTATTCTCGAAAGACGTTCCTCACCCTTGGGATGCGTACGTATGCCAACGCATGAACTCCTGCTGTAGTATAGTAATAATAAAAATAATAATAATAATAATAATAATAATAATAATAATAATAATAATAATAATAATAATAATAATAATAATAATAATAATAATAATGATAATAATAATAATAGCCATTGGATTGACGAGCCAGCCTGGCTGGACGGACCCGTGTACCCGATATAACTGAGAAACGATTTTCAGTTAACTTATGACTTCTATCATCTCAGAACCCTCGACGATCAAGCCCTGTCTAAGTGTCTAGATAGGTTATATAGGCTACATAGGCCTACATATGACCAGAATATTACTATCTCACAGACTTTAAATGTCTGATAATAAAGCATGGGTATAGTCCTTTCACTTTGGCCTATAATCAGACAATAAGATGGCTTTTGCATTTCTTGGGACGAAAGTCTGGCAATAAATGCTTGACAACAGTAGGCTAATTATTGTCGGTGAACGTTCTATAGCCACGCTAGCCAGTGTCTGCCATTAACAGACACGATTTTAAAGAGTGTGTTGTCTACTGTTGTAATTGAGCTGTAGTTGCAATCAGAGATTTGCATAGCGCCGCTTCAAAGGAAACTAATCAGAGGTTAAAAAGTCATCTCACACTTCATAGAGGTTCATAACAAAGGCTACTGCTCAGACGTATCCAAACGTTTGTGGAAATGTTAATCTTCAAAGGTTCTGAGACGATAGACATCAGTGAACGGAAAATCGTTTCTCGGTGTATTATTGCCTATATTCCCTCTCTTCCTCCAACCCTCCATTCCGTCTCTTCCTCCAACCCTCCATTCCTCTCTTCCTCCAACCCTCCATTCCCTCTCTTCCTCCAACCCTCCATTCCCTCTCTTCCTCCAACCCTCCATTCCGTCTCTTCCTCCAACCCTCCATTCCCTCTCTTCCTCCAACCCTCCATTCCCTCTCTTCCTCCAACCCTCCATTCCCTCTCTTCCTCCTTCCCTCCATTCCCTCTCTTCCTCCAACCCTCCATTCCCTCTCTTCCTCATTCCCTCCATTCCCTCTCTTCCTCCTACCCTCCATTCCCTCTCTTCCTCCAACCCTCCATTCCGTCTCTTCCTCCAACCCTCCAATCCCTCTCTTCCTCCAACCCTCCATTCCCTCTCTTCCTCCAACCCTCCATTCCCTCTCTTCCTCCAACCCTCCATTCCCTCTCTTCCTCCTTCCCTCCATTCCCTCTCTTCCTCCAACCCTCCATTCCCTCTCTTCCTCCAACCCTCCATTCCCTCTCTTCCTCCTTCCCTCCATTCCCTCTCTTCCTCCAACCCTCCTTTCCCTCTCTTCCTCCAACCCTCCTTTCCCTCTCTTCCTCCTACCCTCCATTCGCTCTCTTCCTCCAACCCTCCATTCCGTCTCTTCCTCCAACCCTCCAATCCCTCTCTTCCTCCAACCCTCCATTCCCTCTCTTCCTCCTACCCTCCGTTCCCTCTCTTCCTCCAACCCTCCGTTCCCTCTCTTCCTCCTTCCCTCCATTCGCTCTCTTCCTCCAACCCTCCATTCGCTCTCTTCCTCCAACCCTCCATTCCCTCTCTTCCTCCAACCCTCCATTCCCTCTCTTCCTCCAACCCTCCATTCCCTCTCTTCCTCCAACCCTCCATTCCCTCCCTTCCTCCTTCCCTCCATTCGCTCTCTTCCTCCAACCCTCCATTCGCTCTCTTCCTCCTTCCCTCCATTCGCTCTCTTCCTCCAACCCTCCATTCCCTCTCTTCCTCCAACCCTCCATTCCCTCTCTTCCTCCAACCCTCCATTCCCTCTCTTCCTCCAACCCTCCATTCCCTCTCTTCCTCCTTCCCTCCATTCCCTCTCTTCCTCCAACCCTCCATTCCCACTCTTCCTCCAACCCTCCATTCCCTCTCTTCCTCCTACCCTCCATTCCCTCTCTTCCTCCAACCCTCCATTCCCTCTCTTCCTCCAACCCTCCATTCCCTCTCTTCCTCCAAACCTCCATTCCCTCTCTTCCTCCTTCCCTCCATTCGCTCTCTTCCTCCAACCCTCCATTCGCTCTCTTCCTCCAACCCTCCATTCCCTCTCTTCCTCCAACCCTCCATTCCCTCTCTTCCTCCTTCCCTCCATTCGCTCTCTTCCTCCAACCCTCCATTCCCTCTCTTCCTCCTTCCCTCCATTCCCTCTCTTCCTCCTACCCTCTATTCCCTCTCTTCCTCCAACCCTCCATTCCCTCTCTTCCTCCTACCCTCCGTTCCCTCTCTTCCCCCAACCCTCCATTCCTCTCTTCCTCCAACCCTCCATTCCCTCTCTTCCTCCAACCCTCCATTCCCTCTCTTCCTCCTTCCCTCCATTCGCTCTCTTCCTCCAACCCTCCATTCCGTCTCTTCCTCCAACCCTCCATTCCCTCTCTTCCTCCAACCCTCCATTCCCTCTCTTCCTCCTTCCCTCCATTCGCTCTCTTCCTCCAACCCTCCAATCCCTCTCTTCCTCCAACCCTCCATTCCCTCTCTTCCTCCAACCCTCCATTCCGTCTCTTCCTCCAACCCTCCATTCCCTCTCTTCCTCCTACCCTCCATTCCCTCTCTTCCTCCAACCCTCCATTCCCTCTCTTCCTCCAACCCTCCATTCCCTCTCTTCCTCCAACCCTCCATTCGCTCTCTTCCTCCAACCCTCCATTCCCTCTCTTCCTCCAACCCTCCATTCCCTCTCTTCCTCCAACCCTCCATTCCCTCTCTTCCTTCTACCCTCCGTTCCCTCTCTTCCTCCAACCCTCCGTTCCCTCTCTTCCTCCAACCCTCCATTCCCTCTCTTCCTCCAACCCTCCGTTCCCTCTCTTCCTCCAACCCTCCATTCCCTCTCTTCCTCCTTCCTTCCATTCGCTCTCTTCTTCCTACTCTATTCGCTCTCTTCCTCCCACCCTCCATTCACTCTCTTCCTCCTACCCTTCATTCGCTCTCTTCCTCCTACCCTCCTTTCGCTATGTTCCTCCCTCCCTCCATTCGCTATCTTTCTCGTATACCCTCAATTCGCTCTCTTTCTCCTACCTTCCAGTTGCTCTCTTCCTCCCTCCATTTCCTTTTTTTCCTCCCTCCATTTCCTCTCCTCCTCCTTTTAAATTCTATATCAATTGGTAATATTCTGATAATTAAGATTTTACGGCACACTTTATAGGATGGTCAGTGCGAGTGGTAATTTATTTTATTGGCAATACTAAACTTCGGTACCGTTCGTAAATCATTAGGCCTGCGTACTGGGAGACTAATATTGTAGAGCTAAACTGATAATTTTTTTACGTAGACGTACGGTTCCCGTACGTTACAAGACTAGAGTTAACTTATATTGAGGTTCTTTGTGAATGATCAGACAAACTTGTGGCATTTTTAACGCACGCGTACGGTATTTTTTCGATAACGTACGTACGGCACGCGTACATTATGCCCGTAACGTACGGTTGCACATTGACTAAGATGATAACCATACGGCGGAGAGTGACATCTTTCCAAGAAGAGTGTAGCCATGCACTACTTAAGTACTGTGGCAACTTCGGCCTGCGAGCCGGTCAGTCTGTCGGGTAACCTGTGTGGCCGAAAATCTGCCTGTCTGACTGCCTGTGACTCCGTTCGTCTGGCTCTCGGTTTTCCTGTGTAACTAATAATAATAATAATAATAATAATAATAATAATAATAATAATAATCTTTATTTCAAACTGACAGACGCAGTAAGATTACATTGAAACATGAAAGTGCAATTAAGATCTTAATTAAACACACGGTTTGGCAGCCATGAAAGGCACCGCCCTAGAGGGGGGTTACGGGAATCGATTCGCGAACCAATATGCTCTCCTGGCCAGGAGTGTTACCATTACTCTATCCCTCATTTCGTACTTTGTGGTACATACTCCTTTCTGTCTATATATAGGCCTACACGCAGCAAGGCGAAGACTGCGATCTCTTGGAAGGCACAATAAAATATTGATTGGCATTATTTAAAAAGTGGGGATAGGCCTGCATGTACCCCTCGTACCCTCCACAAATTACGCCTATGGTTTGGCTTTTTAATCGCGACACGCGCGGTCGCCCCTTGAAACAACTGTTGAGGCGCTCCCGATCCCAGAACACAAACCACGAGAAGTTCAGCATCTAACTGGGAGTTTGAGCCCAGCCAGGCGCCATGTAGAAGTTTAGCCTATACTACAGCTAAGCCGAATACACGGGATTTTTAAGAATTATCGAATCGCTCCAAATGACGATCCATTCAGTTTGAGTTACTAAAATAATAGTACGGGGTAGTCCATAAAGGACGTCTGCAAGGCGGAGGGAGGTTTCACCCAAATACAGACAAGGGGCGGGGATCAAGCCCAGTGCGGACGTCCGCGTATAAATATGGTACTTACAGCTAGGCCTAATTTTGTACAGCCTGTAACTTAAAACACCAACGTCAGTCTGACAGCAGTCTGAACGAAGCTGGATTCGAGTTCCTTTGCTGGAAACACTATTTAGGCCTAGTGTTTCCAGCTGGACACAATATTAAGTACACCACCCTATAGTACAATTAGCCCTGCATGATCATCAGATTATAATAATGTAGGCCTTAAACCCCGCTGGAGTGCTGACGATTGCAATGTGTATGGGAGGGTAATGCCACATGCGGACGAGGGGAGGAGGATACAAAGAAAATTTTTTGCGAACGTCCTTATGGTCGATCCTTATATCTCCCCGTTGGTCAGTAACGCCAGATGATAGTTTATTCGCTAGGCGTCGTGGTGTTTGTCGGCAACTGTGTTATAACGTATTCGCTGTCATGGCTTTTGTCAATAGCCCTACGACACAATTTATTCCATAGGTGTCGCGGCTACGTTTTTCGTAACGCTCAAGTAGGTGCGAGTGGCACATGGTTCGCAAAACCAGTCAGACGAACAATGGCCATCTTGCCTCGGCCTTTCAATGCCTCAACAACCAATTACAAGGAATCTGACACCACATACACGCAGGGGCGGCGCTACACCAGGGCAAATGCCCTGGTAAAATAGCCTTTGCCCTGCCAGATTATTGGCCTGTCCAGAATTTGTTCGGGCATGTTTGTTATATCCTAAGAGATAAATTCACGTAATTCACAGAAATGTTAAAATTTCCTTTACAAATGTCAAAAAGCGTTCAGCTTCCAGGGGCTTTGCCCATCTGACCTCCTAACTATAGACAAATATAATAGTGCTGGGATCAATTTATGGCTAGCGCAGTAGCGCGATCTATGGTCACCATTTAAGCTCGCGTAACCGCGCTATACATAAATCGCCCTCTGCACTGGTTACTTGTATGACTGCCCTGGCCAAGCCCTGGTAAAAAAAATATCTGGCGCCGCCACTGCATACACGTTCTGGGAATCTAATCCCAGATACAATGGAGAACGGATTACTATATTGCACCAAAAGCAATCTGGTGTATGATCAAAGTACATGTACTAGCTTGGCTACAACGCAATCAGTGATAACCTGCAGCACTCAAGAGAAGACCTGGAGCATTAACAATCACCAACCATGCTCTTGCTGGTCGCATTGGATTGGCCAATTTATACAGTGCCTCTTCCAGAAGCAAGTACTCGCGGTGCTACCGAGTGCCTGTTGCAATCAGTCTTGTCCCTCGTCACATCTCTCTTTTTCTCTCCACCTTTCTCTCTCTTTTTCTTCATCTCTGTCTCTTCCTTTTCTTTCCAGCCTAGAGTTCCCTAGAGGTTATATGCATGCCGAGTGGAAGAAAACTTTTGTTCTATCTTTCCAGAAAATATTGCAGACTAACAGAAATCTCCTCCTTTCAAACCTCTACAAACTAAATTCACGTACGCAAGCGCAAATTATACATGAAGATTATAACAGATAAATATCATAAAAGCGATATAACATTCGTAAGATTATACATACTAATAACCATTTTAAAGATGATAGTCAGAATTACTTCTAAATCATATGATAACCATTGTTAATATGAAAAAAGATGATAGATATCGTTATAAACCCATTCACCTATGGCAGAGGAAATGAAAACCAAAAGTTAATGACCCAAATGTGGAAACAGAAAGTGAAACTGAAAACAAAAATGAGACCAAAGTGAAAGTGAAAGTGAAGTACAAAACACTGTTGGGACTGAAACTCTGGGACGTTGGCACACTGCATAACTTTGCTGTATCATTGCTTCAAGTTTAGTGATGAGAAAGTTTAAGTCATATACATGCTAATATGTTTATTGTATGCACCCTGTGTTGAAACCAGGTACTGAGTTTGCCAATTCTGGGGTGCCAAGTAGTTCTTGCAATCCCTAGATACGCTCACGATATTTGCTGAAAGTAATCTATCCAAGCAGATATAGTCGACGTGACAGCAAAGCGATGATACACAGGATGAGAACGCCAACAAGAATGTTGAGCAACACGCGACCTATGCTGGACGAGAGCGACCTCTGTTGACGTGGAAGTTCTGCAGGTAGGTTCGTCCGCTGAACAACAGGAGATGCCTGTCGCCCACGTGCCACACTGCGCTGACGCAGCTCGCTTGCTGAAGGAACCGGGTCGTCCGGCACAGCAGAAGGTTGCTCAGCATTTAAATCTTGGTCTTCGACAGAGCTTGTTGAAGACTGTGCGGTAGCACTGGCAGATGATGCAGTGAAATTGCTTTCCGAAGCGCTTGGCTGAGCAGGAGAGTTCTGGACTGTTGACGGGATGCTGGGTATTGTCAACGGCGGCGACTTGGCCTGCTGGGAAGGACCTGGTGGAAAGACTGCATTTGGCACTGCACTTGATGTAGTAGAGGGGCCAGGCGCTGCATCCGAGATGCTAGGTGCAGCACCTGAGGTGCCAGGTGCTGCACCAGAGGTGTCAGGTGCTACACCAGAGGTGCCAGGCATTGCACCAGAGGTACCAGGCACTACACCAGAGGTGCCTGGTGCTGCACCAGAGGTGCCAGGTGTTGCCCTAGAGGTGCCAGGTGTTGCACCAGAGGTGCCAGGCGCTGCACCAGAGGTGCCAGGCACTGCAGCAGAGGTGCCAGGCACTGCACCTGAGGTACCAGGCATTGCACCAGACTGACCCACCAATGAACTGGGAGGACTTGAACTCATTTGATTTACTACTCCCGTTGCCGTTGCTGCACCAAACTGTGGGACCTGCCCAGGATTCATCCACCAGCCTGGCATAGGAAAACCTGGCGGAAAACCTGGAAGGGGAGCAGTGGGATAGGGATTCATAGGTCGTGGCTGCATCATCAGTGGATTGTACATCATATTTGGGAAGAAAAATGGAGGCATTGGCATCATGGGGTTGAAAGGGAATCCCATGGAGTTAGGGTTCATGGCATTTGGGTAGCGAGCAGCACCTCCAAACATCATTTGTGGGTTCATGGGAAATGGAAAAGCTGGAAACGAGGGTGGTGTCTCGGGGGAAGAAACCGGTACTGGGCCGGCGGCACCTGACGCCTGGTCCTCTGTCACTGTCGAAGCACCGGTAGAACCAGCATCTGCTGCAGTCGGAGACTTCTCTTTCTCACCCTATGAAACAGAACAGCACACATTTAAGGTGAACCACATTCAACATTCTATGCTTCAGATATATTGGTGTTAGTTTAATCTAACTTAATCTGGTCTAGTATGACCTGATCGAACGACTTCACTGTTATCGTAATGCACGAGGAACTGGTCAATTCAACTCAAATATCATAATCCATTAATAATAATAATAATCTTCGTTTATTAATCCAAACTGACAAGTACGCAGTAAGATTACATGATATAGTAGTAACAGACGATAACAAGTTAAACAGGAGTCAAATTTAACTGTATGGCAGCCATGCAAGGTGCCCATCTGTCCTACTGCTCATTTTACTGCTCATTTTACAATTTCCACCTAGGGACTGTAGGCTCTTTGTGCCAGCACGTTACCATTCAACCATCTACCCATCCCTAACGAGAATCCAGTTGAAATCAAATAGGTCAGGGAAGCCAGGACTATTATTGGTAAACAAGTGGAAATAGATGTGTTCTACGTTTAGGTTTTATAGATATAATTTGAAGTGTTTACAAAGTTCATTATTAGCAAGACTTTTCTTATTACCTTTGCAATATATGGTAAAAAAATGCAGCTTTTGCAGCTTTTCACCAAGTGTGAATGAATTTCACTGCTCAAGTGACATTGATTTAGTCAGATTTAGTTAGTTTAGTTAGTTAGTACTCATGAAGTTGGAGATCAGAATTGGCCCATACTGCCTAATAGTTCAGGATGAACAAATTATTCGAGCATAAGCCACAGATTAGCACACCTGGAAACTGACCTGCATGCCTGGATATCATAGCTGGAGACTTATTAACATACAGGTTGTCAATTTATTTGCCTACCTGGAGATTAATCTGTGATCCTAGTTCTTTTGCCTCCCTGTTCAAAGCCTTGCTGGCCTCAGTCACTGGCAAAAGCAGTTTATGAACTGCACCGCACTGAGGACACTTCCAGTCCAGTGACCTAAAGAAAAATCAGCAACTAAATGAATTTCAGGCAGGGAAATTGTTCTTCTGCTACACACTTCTTCCAACACTTGAAAGCATATGTTGATGCTGGGCAGAAACAACTCTGAGTTTATATCATCATGAGTGACTTAAGCTGAATGTACAAGCAGTAGTCGTTGAGAGATTTAGTCAAACGATGTCCTGATAAAGGGCAAACACAAGAACAACTACACATTCAGTTTAGTAGTACAGCCTAATACAGTCTGGGAACTTCTGTTGTGCTGCTATCATAAGACACAATGCATCCATCAATGGTTACATGACAATCCGTTTGCAGAACCACTGTAGATCCATACATCTCAGAGATCACCAGACAGCCTATTGAGGATAAATCTGTGAAATGCTCACAGCAACACAAACAAATGGCATAGGGTAATTAGCACTAGTGCTGTTAGCCATCCAAATGTTTGCAATCCAGTAATGTACGGCTTTGTTACAGATTGGCAATTGCTTTGTTTCAAGAAAAGCAGCAATAAATGAGTCTATGAGTCTTCGTGTAGAACTGAAGAAGTGCAGACCCTGAGAAGCAGCAATAGGCAGCCAAAAGGTTAGTGACCTTCCCAGTGACTGTGAATGATCAGTGTACATATTAAAGCTGAGCTGGCTTAAGAGCACAGGAACAGCTGAAATCTCAAAACACATTTTACCCAGGCACAGATCTGACTCCCAATCTCTCAACTACCCACTAGACTATTGCAAACCCCATAGATCCTTTACATGAACATGAAAATTCTCTCAATATTTGGATCAATATCAAGATTAATTCATTTACAATTAAAATACTTCAATCTAGAGGAGAAAGGAACTGTACTTTTTGGCAAGAGCCTTTCTCTCGTCTGCGGTGTAGTCGAGAGATCCAATCGCTCCATTACCATGAGTCGGCATGAAACCAATGATTGCAAGAAGAGCAGTTCGTACTAGAAATCAAAACCATGAAAATACAAGAGTTAGTTATTTATAATGAGTTACAAATACATCATATTTCTAATACACAACTTACACCTGTAGTGAAGAGCAGTGAACAAAAAGAAGAAATCATCATCTATATACCAAAAGGCTAAGATGCCTTATCTGTATATAGTCCCTGGTCCATTAAGTGCAGAGGTGCACATTGTCCGGTCCGCGGGCCACATCCGGCCCGCAATAAGTCGTCATGTGGCCTGTGATGTCCATCAGGAAAAGCGACTGTTTAAAAGCTGGCACTAACATTAAGTCTACAGTGACTTTCTTGATTGCAGATCATTGGTTCATTTGGAAAAAAACTATCAGTATTGTTGCAAAATAGAAGTGCTACGAGTCCCAGGGGCGCCGGCAGCGTGACACACTGGAAGCACATGCGTCCACCCACCAAATCATATCCATACAAGGATTAGGCATCGCATCGTTATTTTTGACAATTTCACCGAGTAATTTTGGTTTACTATACAGTATGTAGAAATAATATCATATGATATCATATGCATGTGTTATACTGTACTTTTATGAGTCACTCTGAGTCTCTGAGTCATTTTCAGTGTATGACTACGAGTAGCAAACAGAGGACGGGTGTGGATGGGAGGAGACGGGAGGGGTTTGCGTCCAATTTTTTTAAGCCTGACGGTGCTCCTGATGAGTCCCCTTTCACTATAAACTCTTTTGTTTACTTTTATGTTTTACTGCGCACATCATCTTCATAAATTTTGGCATGCATTCACTTGACACAAAGCCGAGTCATTTTGTTTGGCCCCCGAAGTGTTTAAGAAATCGTTGATTGGCCCTTGGCTGAAAAAGGTCGTGCACCAGTGATGTAGTGCATGTATACAGCAAGGTGGGTCCATTATGTGTAAACTAATTTCTACCTACCTGTGACAGGTACAGGGACAATACAGGATGGAGGAAGTTGAAATTAGGATGGGAAATTGTGTGTGAGGGAAGGGACAGGGGAGAGGTTCGGGAGGAAGGGACAGGGAGAATGTGGAAAGGAGGACAGAACAACAGAGCAAACTTTCTCCAGATGGAACATATTTGCTAAATTTCATCTCAGCTAGTCTGTAAACTTCGACAGCGTCGTTATGATAATGCAAAAGGCATCAGTACATGGTCCCTTCTAAGCAACTCTACCAGCGCTTCAGCCCAAAATCAAGTTCAACTCACATGACCAAGATGGCTGCCAGGACTCCGGATGGTGGCCCGAAATGCTCAAACATATCTTCTTGTTTGTCTCGAATCTACCGTTTGGCTGCAGAAAGAAATGCAATGGATGAGTGAAGTTGTCAAGAACCTCCAAAGCATTAACAACTTACAATAAGTAAATATACAATACATAAAGTACACTATACATGCATACTTTGCATGGTTACTATTTCTGCTATATCTGTAGTGCCATTGCTACTTAAGGTCAAACTATCAAACGATGGTACAAATGAAATCTTGTCTACATAAATTTCAAATAACTAATTAAGGATTTGATCAATGTACCTACATGGTGAACATCTCAGCCTATCCGTCACGCCCTGTCATGCAGTTATGATAAGTCATTTTAAGCACCTGCAAAGTACTGGAGGCTTACTGCTGAAGGATTTGAAAGTACCAATGGGTAACTGTATTAAATGCCTTTAAAAAGAACTGAAGGTGACCACCTATAAAAAGCATTTCAAAAATACTAAAGGTTAGCTCTTCCAAGTACATGAAAAGTATTTTAACGCTAACCGTTAGCAAGATGATACTTGGAGGTTTCATAGGATATTCAGGTGGCAGAACGATGCGGCCATGGTAGATGCCACCTTCAAACTCCGAGTCAGCAGGGCCACGAATTGTAAAATGCCATTCAAACAAGTTATCCTGGAAAAACAAACAGAATTATGAAGCAGACCCCAAAAAGTACACCAGAAACTGGTCAGAATGTTGTATTTGGGAACCAGATCAAGAACCACCTTATACTGAGGTCTTTGCGCCTCTGAGTAGTTCCCTTGAAGAGGCGCTATATAAATCTTCGAATGAATAATGATCTTACATTTGTGTTAATTTGTTAATTAATGTATGAATCCATGTCCCTGACTGTTATATCAGAATTTTTTATAATGAAGTGTGCTATAGTCTTCAATGCAATTGTGTGGCCGTTTACATAGCCACTTCAAGAAAACTTATACGAGTTGCTCCTGACCTACTAAAATGAGATAACAATCAAACAGAATGGTCAGAGAAAGGATAAAAAGCTCATGCTGCAAGTTACATGACCAGAACAAAGGGCTAGCTGCGGCAAGATACCATGTGGCATTGTGAAGTACGAGATTGAGGAATAATCAAATCACCTGGCACTGCAAAGTGAAGCTATCTGCAACCAGGAACAGATGACACAGAAATACACAGACCAGGGAGCTATGTATTCCAATATCATCATAACCTAGTCACAGATCTCTTTGTTTTGTAGCCAAGGATAACATGGTTATTTCCCCATAAGCACTTATAATGACAATAGATTAATATGATGTGATGGAACATACGTAGGAATAAGGATCATCCTTAAACAAACACATCAAAATAATTACTAAAATAATTAATAAAAAATTTACTAATTTATCATTTACACTGTTAATAATGATAAATACTTCATTCCTTTCACACGATCTGATTGGGTCTTAGACTTACATCCAGTGGCTGAGCAAAGAACTGTTCTGTTGGTTCTCGAAGTTCTTGAGCTTCTTTCATCAGTCGCTTTACCGCTACAGATCATATATGGCAACATTCCAGAATGCAACACTGATAAACGATTAACAACATGGTTTCAAGGTTCCATCATTTGTATACATATAATTGAGCAAGCCCAGGCTATAATGAAACTTAAATCCTGATATGCTGACAATTATACACTTGTCAATGTGATCCCTTAGTACTTTATCATTTTACAGATCAAATCTTGCTGGAAACCAGCGGTTGTGTCACTTCTCTGTGGCTTGGGATCTGGGGCCACCTTTCCAACGATGCCTCTGAACCCAGGTCAACTTTCCTCTGTGACTGGAAATTTTGCTCCAACACAATAAGGAAGGTGTCCAGTAGTTGGACTGCTGTGGTTGTCTGCAAATGTATATCTAACATTCCGAGCAGCTACTTATTACAAACAAAACCTAACATCCTCCCTTGACTCATTAAAATATACAAAGATGATAACAATAACAATAATAATCGTGTTTATTGAAAAGCTCACTGACAAACTGCAGTAAGTTACAATGAGGGTGTACCTGGCCATTTGTGTAATGTATATTTGAGCCTTGCAAAAAGTTGTGATAACGAGCCATAATGCTGGAATAGGTAAACCTCAGGTCTCAGGACACTTCGACAGGGCCGATTATTTTGAAACTCGACACATTAACTCACACTGTAATCATAGGTACTAATCGATTGATATTCTACGCAGATATTTAAAAATTGCGCTATAGAAGTCACCGTATTTACAAATCAGAGCAAGTTCAAACTTTATTAATCGAAAAAGATCAGCGCAGCAAACCTGGACTGCGGAGATTGTAACCAGTCTCCATTCTGCAGATGACGACACCAAACAACTAATAAAACTCACGAAGAGTATTCAAAAAAGAACATTTTTATCATCTTGACATTTTAGCATTCCTTCCCAAGTATATCGACGTCTGATCCGTTACTGGTAAATACTTGATTTTATTAACAACATCTTATCGAAGGCTCCGCCCTCTCTATGGGCAGCTGAACGTCGATTTCCAGCTTCGAGTCGTGTGATGAATGAAATAACGATCTCGTTGTCAAGACATGTCATAGTTCTACGTCAAAAAGGACCTTCTGGTTGATACGTGTTGGATTATTGTTGCAATATTTTACACTATTCGAAAAATCATCGACTTGGTCACCTGAAAATTATGCTAATAGATAGAAGGAGCGCTTTAAAACTGAGCTGCTTTTCAGTTAATGTGCGCTTACTTACTTTACCTCGTCAAGATTTTAACTCTTGACAGGCATGTTGAACTTTTGACAAGTCTTTAGCGCCCGAACCTGTAAGTGTAGATGTAGGTGACATAGAATAGCAAAAGTATCGAACCATATAAAACTAGTCATATATGTTTTACAATTTACAATTTTTGGCACTGGCTTTGACACAACAGCTCAACTTCCAGCCAAACATTGTAAGATATTTAAAATATGGGAAAATAAATCCTTATCTCCATTAATAATATTTTGTCTATTTACTGTCGAAGTAAGTTTTGACAACTCATGTACATTAACTTCATTTAAATATATTTTAGAAACACAGACTCAACTCTGCCACACTCCCGACTCCAGTGTGTCGAGAATGGCACTCCATTGCAGCTAACACTAGTCACAACGACAAATGCCGACCCATACATAAGCGTCTAAATATAAGGCCATACGTGGTTACACGTCGGCGTTGCACGTATATTGAACTTGTTCGGCGGTCACAACGACTTGGGCGGGGGCTGACAGCCAAAATACAAAGTATAGAAACAAGTGTTTTCCTCAACCAAAGATTTTAATAAGAAAACGAGATGAGTCACTAGAAGAAATTCAATTTTCCTTCTTAAAATCCTTGTCGAATAAACAAAATTTATCTCCATTCTTCGAAGCTATAATGACCAGCAGTAACAGTTACTATTAATAGACATCATAGGCCGAAGGTAAATGTAAATTCGTATAAGGCCTCTACAAGAGACACTAAGCAGAGTTAAGCGCTCCCTTAATTAACACTGGACATAAATTTAGGTAGGCCTAAACCTAGGCCCACTCCGAAACCTGCTCTAGGCCTATACTAGACTTTCTCAACAGGACTTTTCAGTAGACTAGGCCAGCTCTCGGCAGACACACTTGGGATCGCCCATAAAGCGCAATGAGGGGAGGGAGGGGTTATGAACAGTACCGACGTCCGCATGACCGCATCTAAATTTGATACATACCCTGGGAGTTGTTTTCAGTACAACCTGCGCCTTAAACACCAACTTCAGTCAGATAGCAGTCAGTACTAATTGAATTGGTTCATTAGTAATGTTCTGTTGCAGACGTATCAATAACCATTTCATCAGCATGCACAGCTAGGGACTGTAGAATAGTAAAAAGGATGACATTAAACAGTGGAATCGATTTGGCATGCAAAAGCAGCAAAGGAAAAGTCGGTTGATGGGTCCGTGTTGCCACTCCGCAGAAGTCCTGTAGCCGGGCGTCCCCTGATGCGGACGTACGCATGCAAAGGGATCCAACGTTGGCCAATTCTTGCGGACGTCTTTTATGGACGACCCCTTGCCTATGGTTGGTCCTTAACTACGGAAATCTCGGCCGGCAAGTGTTCGCTGCAGTCTGTTCAGCCCATGGGCAGCGATCCCGGTGGGGGGTATAGGGGGACAAGATACCCCCACCTTCATACAGCTGTCCCCCAAAAAAATTTGTGAAGAAACACCAAAAAGAGTCAAAAAAAAAATTTTGTCACCTCTTTTTTGGCCAGATCAGTTGTCCCCCCAACCTGTCAAACAAGATCGCCGCCAGTGGTTCAGGCATTCATATCTCGACTAAAAACTCGGCATTTCCTGGACTCGTTTCCTCCATACATAGGCGCCGACTCCTTGTGTGACAATGCACCCAGAAAGTTCAGTGGGTGCCTGGCACCCCAAAGAATTCGGACCTTAAATTCAATTTTTTTTACAACTAAGTAATCTCACAACTTGAGAAGTACAATTACAACACAAAATTACCTAACACTGCATGATCTTACAGTCACAGCCCGTGTATAAATAATTATTTTTAAAATATAATAAATAATACATGTAGTTAACACTGGAACGTCGTCACCAATTTCAAATACTTTTTCAAACCTCATTACCTTTGACATGAAAACTACAGTAGTTTCTTTCTCCAATAATCCGCTAAAACTCACATACCTAAGGAGAGTGGGAAGGGAGGACTCAGGCACCCAGAGACAAAAGCAAAAGTCGGCTCCTATGCCTCCATAGGCTCTTTCCATGTCTTCTTGAATTTCTGCTTTGAACATTATTGCAATAAAGCTTACATATCTTCACTATGACACAGCATCGTTAAACAGAAAACAGTACATGTACAACACTTCACAACCAGAATCCGATGTGCACTGCTTAGAATTCTATTAATTTTGTCTTCATTTCCGACCAAATGGTACGTACCAGTGTTCTGAACAAAAACATGTAGGTGTGCAGTTTCTGTACACCTACCTGTATTTGGCACTCAGAAAACTGTAATCTGTAAAAGCACAATTTTCGTCTACCAAAGAAGCTTTGACGACATAGGTGCTGAACACAGGTTTCTCATAGGCACCCTTGAATAACTGAAATTCTGCATTATACATGTTCAGAATACTTGTTCTTCATAAATGGAGTACATGTGTGTTTAGTTTAAATGTGTTCCGAATATTTAAAGATTTAGGTAAAGGCTGTGCTTTCGAGTATCAATTACTAAAGAGCCAAAGCAAGTCGTGGATACATGTATTTAAGTTTAATCAGGCTAAAATGCTATTCTTTGTTCAAGGGCAGATCCAGGAGCCACGACTTCTGCTTCATGTGATTCAACTCAACAGCTGCTCGACCTCGCTCTGGCAACCGGACTCCCACTAGACATCAATCTGTGGACAACCCGTCCGATACACTGAGTTCAAGAATAAGATGGTGTTTAAACTTAGATTAGAGTAGTGCTTCAGAAACTTGGAGTTTACGATTACAAACATTTATGGTGTAGGTCTCTGCACACTGTTTGACATTTGCACTTGTTTAGGTCAGTTGAGACACTAACTTTAGCAAGGTTCCTTAAACACAAGTGCTTAAAAACATACACATCACTCCAACGACATAGCACATTTAACCAGTCCTAGCAATGCAATGGTACTTGTGCAACAACCCTGCAAGGATGGAGGGCAAATCCATAAAAGTAACACCAAAGTACCAACTGGACCCAGTACTGCTTAACTTCAGTGCAACTTTTAGCATCAGTTTAAATGCACAGAGTTAGAGAATCAGAGACATTACATTTTGTGTTCCACTGCCCCCTTCGTCTAATGCACATCAATGTTAAAAAACACAGAACAATTTTAATTACACACCATGCTTAACCATTCCTGATTTTTCCCCACCATATTAAGGGAAAACCTAAGTGATTTACCACTTCACATCAGATAAAAAGCCACAGAAGCTTAATCATTTTTGAAACTGCAATTGAAACACTGAACTTCTCAGAACGACAAAACGCTTGCTACGCAAACTCGTTTATTAAAGACGGTTTTGCAAACAGGGCGCCTATTATCAGCATGTTAAAAAGTTGTACAGTTCTGGCACACCACTCGTGAAGATGACATCTTGAGCAGGCAGCATCTAGAAGTTCCTGAAATAAAACAAAAACAACACATTTAATAATTACCAACTTCTACAGCACCAATAGCTAATGCACAAGGTTTGTGCATAAGACACAGCGCACCAAAACCCAGCCATCAACTGGTCAACACCCAGAAAGTCAGTCCACACAGAGAGAGAGAGAGAGACAGACAGAGAGTGTTGGTCGACAAATCATCTAATTAAGCAATTAGCAAAATAAAGCATGCTACATGAAGTATAATATTAACGCACATTCATAAACATGTATACAGTTTATCCTTTTACAATTCAGTGCTTCCTGGAGACTAAAAAACATGCTCAATACACTAAAATAAGCAACAAACAAGTAAAAATCTGACATCTTGTAACACAATATATGCAATAATGTCGTATTCAGTAATCAGTTATTTGCAAGCTAAAGCAACCTTTTCCATCTGTACCGTTATAACGAGTTAAGCCAAAGCATATACAGCTCTGGGAAAGATAATTAATTTAGACTGCACTTGTAGCTTACAAGTACACCTAGCAGTGTATAGTTAACTATGGGTTCGCAACTGCGGGGCCAGGTCTGTATCTGAAAGAGAATGCCACTCACAGCCTGCTTGATACCTATCAACTTTACCCAGAGGGCCCACCTGAATAATCTATGTGGAGGCACAAAATCTGAAGTTATTCCATGAAGGACAACAAGAAGATTTATATGACATAAAGTGTAACATATTTAGTGCATCATGCTTACTAAACAGCCTGCATGTCCATGGATACATAACAGCATAATAAACATAACTTACTGTGGAACCATGCTGTCTTTTTTGGCCAAATGAATGATGCAATCATCTGATTCGCCCTAAAATACAAAATTCATATTGCTACCAATATAATAAAATCAGAAACTTAGGAATTAATACATCTTCAGAAGGCAATATATGCAGCCTGCAAAACTCAGGCTTCATGTTCAGTCACCAATCAGAAAGGCCTAAAAATGTTTCTGTATAGTCATTCATTGCTCTGCCTGAGATCAGAAAATGGCAATATTGTAGAAGAAATCTTAGCCAAGCCACATGTTGTAACTGGATTCATGCGAAAAGTGGCCAATCCACAGCAGAGTGTAAGTGAAGGGAACCAGTATATTCACAGGTGTGTTCAGTCAACAACAATGACTTCGCTCCTCAGTAGGTATCTTGAAGGAGCGCTATATAAATTTTTAGAATAAATAAATCACTTAACAACATTAATGCATATGCATGCAACATTGTAGTTTCATAAGGTATGTAACACTGTACACCTTCACCGACAAATTACCACTAACAAAACCCTGCATGGGTAGATTTTTGTTGTTGACAAATGCTTGCCAGTGGACCTCTTCTGCTCTACAAACATTGCTTAGCTGAACACTATTTTTCACTTTAATATCATAGAACAGCGGTTCTCAACCTGTGGTCCGCGGACCACTGGTGGTCCGCGGCCATCTGCCTGGTGGTCCGCGAGCAAGGCCTACAATTTATATATTTAATAATTTTAAACATGGAAACAGAAAAATTTTGTCAATTTTTAATTTTTTTTAAATTTCAATCGCTGGAATCGGCTAAATGGCACCATTAAACTAATAATACGCGGATTCATGGCAAAAATTTATTTTGTATTAATTTGTTTCTTGCACAATTTTTAATGGTGGTCCGCGACTTAAACACAAAGTTTAAAAGTGGTCCTTGAGTCTCAAAAGGTTGAGAACCGCTGTCATAGAACATAGGTATAAACAACATAAAAATATTACAATCACAGCACCTCAAAACAAACAGCACTTTTCCAAAGATCCTATCCCAATACCTCCTCTTTTTCATATATTTCATGACACTTTCAAACACCATCTAGTAGTACCCATGTGTCTGTCCACCAGCTTGACCTTCAGTTCTATACCATGAAACCCACGAGCCTCAGTGATGTTGATTTGACTGACTATACCTGTGCATACGCTGGTTTCCTTGACTTAACTTTTTGGATACTGAAGAATATACAGATAGAAAAAAAGATTTGTACACCGGCTTTATCAAATTTCCACTGTACTGTAACACAATTCAGAAAAGGTTATATAGTCGAGATTAACTCGGCTTACCATTCGGCGAATGTCCCCACAGATGGCGTACGTCCTGTTCTGGCCAGTCATGCGACCTGTTGATGGATCAACCTGAAATAGTGTTTTAGTCACAAGTATTATATCTCCACAGCGAAAATCCTTCAAGAAAGTAATTAATGAATAACAAATATAATATTTACAAAGGCAAAAACTGAATTAAGCGGCATACATATAAAAAAAATCTGGCAAATGCTATCTTGTAGAAGCAAGTGATATCAATGCTGAAATGCTGGCAGGGATAGTGCAACATGCTCTTCCCAACTCCTGTACTACCTATGGATGGCATGCTTTTTACAATTCGGAAAACCTGCATTTATGTATATTAAGTAGCTGTACATGAAATGAACTTTGTAGAGCCCCTCGATGCAGTAGATGAACACAAAGCATGCAGAACAAGTGGATGCAAGGAAAGGAAACCAAAAAGACAACTCTGTACCAGTCGTGATTTGTTTCAAACATCTTCGGAAGTTCATCTGGCAAAGCACATATCACCATGCTAACATTCTTACCTGTATTTCAAGGCATACGTCAATTAATAGAGTCTTCACCAAATAGACATTCAGTTTTCATCAGATATACGCTACTTTGCGAATGTGTGTCTTTTTTTTACTCATTCCTTACTTACTTGAACTACTTTCACTGTGGGAGGTTGCAGCACTCTATTCTATCCGTGTCTGAAGTGGCCATATTGTTTATACAGTGATCGGCAATAGGCGACCCAAAATTAGACTATCCAGAGCTTTATCCACTTTAATAGCAGATTTTTATTACACAAATGAAGGCCTTAAATAGAATTTTACTGTTTGCTTAGATTGACAAACCTCTGCAAGGTTGATCTGGATTGATGCATGATCTTTGGCCGAAATGATGCGATTGCTTGCCGAGCTAAAACAATGCAACAATTTAAAGTTATAGGTAAATCAGCTACATCACAGTTATATTTCTAACACAGTTTATTACAATACTAATATTTAGCTGGACAAGATGAGAATTTTATTATAATTTGGTTAATCGGAAGTTAAAGCAGAATGGAATTATTTAAGTTATCCAGCCTACTACATCACCGTGTTTCAAGGCATGAAACAAGTTTTTTTTTAAATTGGCCATTTCCAGATATAAAAAATAAAAATCTACTGCAGATTATTTCACATAAACAAGATGGCGAGCGAAAGAGCACATGGCCACCTATATATCACACAAAGTAGGTATATTGGAAAAACTTGTGTACCATTTACGGGGGATGTACATGTCAACGTATTCTCCAGCGTCGTTCTGCATTTTATTTGTGGATGATAATTAAGATACTGTCACCAAAATGGAATCGAATTTATTTCGTCTTCGACTCTGCACCAAACCCAACACGGCGGAAACCGGAAAGAATTAATTGGTCAACGTGTAAGAACACGAGCAAAGAACTCACAAGGTATGGTGGCACATTGGAGAGTTTTAATATGTAGGTCTGCGAAACACATCTCATTGGCGAAACATGAAAAATTTACTGGGCAGATTTATAGTTGTAAGATTGCATATCGAGTTTCAGTGCCAAGTGATAACCCGTAGGAATATATTTAAACTGGCAACGATGTTGAAAGGCAGTACAGAAGCTGAAGTTAGGTAAGATAATTCGAAGTGTGGTCCTCAGCCTGGACTCGCACGCTCCAGCAGAAAGCAAACATTGCAGAAGTTCCCCGATAGCAGATGATTATTATTATTATAGACTCAGTGGTAAGTTCGGCGCCTTGTGACCGGAGGGTTGCAGGTTCGAATCCCACTCTAGCCGCTGCGTACGGACCTTGGAAAGTCCTTCACTCGCAATTACTCGTGGCGCTTCAGCGTGAAAACTCCGACACAGTATCAAATGCTGTAGTCGGGAGCGCCTCTGAGTAGTAGTAGACTTGAGGTGGCGCTATAGAAATATCCTAAATAAATAAATAAATAAATTAACTCAAGCAAAGAACCAGCGTTGCCGGAACAGAGACAATGCGGACGAAGATCTTGCTGAGAGACGAATGGAAGACGCTTAATATATCTGCTGATGTTTATTTTGTGAAAACCTAATTACAGGCGATAAAGGGTATCTTTAAACCGAAAATTTCATCCATCACATTTCGTAACAGTACTTTATTTAAGCTCTCTTAAAAGTTAACAGTTGTTTAAATCAAGAAATCGATTAGTACCTACAACAAAGTTGACAGTTGTTTATATCAAGAAATCGGCCTAATAAATTAAACTATGAAATCAGGATTTAAAAACGTGATAGATAACAAATTGCTTAACAGTCGTGCAAAGTGAAGGGAAATAGGGACACTGAAGACTATAAATAAAAACTGTCGTAATAAATACATATAGTGTGTAGGCTACGTGTATAAATTTGTAACCTAGTCCTTTACAGCAAACACTATGGACACTAGCTAGCATCTGTTTCAGGAGTTTGTTGTAATGTTGATGAACTTTTATCACTATACTTGCTGTTTTAGATGGCCAGTAAATCACATGGGGTAAGTGAATATTCTTGTCCTATGTGCTACATCTGTAGTAGACATGTTGTGAGCTATATAACCTTAAAACTGCCTTAAGGATATATTGTTGGCTTAGTGGTGTATAGGAACTGACCATTGATGGCATTAAAGTGTAAATCACTGAGCATGGTGTTGTTGGAACGATTTTGGAAATTTTGTTTACAAATTCACTGTGCAGTTGTTACATGGGTTGCATAAGTTGCATGGTTGGTGACAACATTCATTAAGCCTGTGGAGGCTGTGGTTCCAAACCTTTTTCAGAGCAAGGCACCCTTACTAATAAAAAGTTGCCATCTGACCTTAATTTCATTTATTTTCCCTCCAGTTAGTGTTATTTTAATGATGAGCAATGCTCCTTGTATTCAGCCACAGTGCTACAACTTTCTACAGCACTTTAAGTATAAAAAATAGTTATAACAGGCTTATGTCCAGGGCTGTAGTGGTAAAATTAGAGGTGAGTATACGCTACCGGTTACTTTCCAAAACTAATTAGAGGTGAGTACACGCTACTGGTTAGTTTTCCTAAGCTAATTAGAGGCGAGTAAAAATATTTTGTGAGGTGAGTATACGGTTTCTAGAGGTGAGTACATGCTGTATACCCGCGTATACCCTCGACTACAGCCCTGCTTATGTCAGTAGTGATAATCTGTAGTTTTCAAATTTCAAAACTAATTAGAGGTGAGTACACGCTACTGGTTAGTTTTCCTAAGCTAATTAGAGGCGAGTAAAAATATTTTGTGAGGTGAGTATACGGTTTCTAGAGGTGAGTACATGCTGTATACCCGCGTATACCCTCGACTACAGCCCTGCTTATGTCAGTAGTGATAATCTGTAGTTTTCACATTTGTTTACCTCATCTGCCATCCAGCTGGGACACCCCTAGAGCAGGTTCATGGCACCCTTAGGTGCTGCGACACCCAGGTTGGGTGACACTGTGTTAAACAAATGTTTAAACATGTGATTATTTATTTTTCATAAAAGTCAATTTCTATTTCTACAGATATCTGTAAACAATTTCTATTCAAGCTAATTTCTAATTCATTAACAATGACTGATATTAAATGCTTTTTAATGTGTACATTAACTTGGTGCAGAGTAGAATAAGATGATGAAGTATAAGGAGATCCATACAGATAGTTTAGTCATAACAATAGAAATTGTTCTTACATATGTATGAGCAAATTCTTGACGATAATTCAAACAAGATCTAATAATAATTATGGTCGTGAATATCTGCAGCAGTTTTGAAGTAACTAAGAAATTTGATGGTATCAAATTATTCATTATTCTTGTAGCAGTACGTGAACAAACTAATTTTCAGTTTTGTTACAGCGTCTAAATTCATAATAACTCATGAGATTATTACAATGTTTTTAGATATTTCTATAGTTCTAAACGTAATCTAAGTGTTTTATCCACATCAAGTGCTGATCGATATATATTTGCTTAACTTCATTGGGATTGGCAGCATCACATTGACAAAACCAAGCAGCTGGATGTTGGATTTAAGGTTCTAGCACATGTATGTTTTTCTGCTTATCAGTTCGTTGCTTGTATAGTGTCTTGATTTTGGAAATTATAGGTAGAGAAAATATATCCGCAGCAGATTCCTGCTGCATTCGCTCGAACACGACTGGAGTCGATATGTGCTTTAGACATAGATTCCAATCCATCGCCCCATCGAATGACTGGCATTATCTGTACAATAGGTATGCTTTATTTACACAAAAACATGTATCATTTAAAGAGGCAACAAGATCTGCATGTGTTGCTTGTTCATTTTGTGCTTTAACCTGTTATAGACGAGGAGGCCTAAAGCTACTGTGAAAACAATACTTCCCGTCCTTGAAGGGGATTAAACGTAGATTCAAATCCTGTTACTCATCAAATGACTGTCATTTGCCTGTACAATAGACATTTGTCAATTTACTTGTGAACCTGTGTGTATCCAATGGAAACATTATTTAAAAAAAAGTTTTAACGCACAGTCACACAGAAATGCGAAACAGAGTTAGTCATAATTTTGGGTATTACTATATATGCGCATAAGTTTTAGCTAAAAGTTTTCTTTTTCCAGATTGGTTTCAGCTATTAATCCATTATAATTCAGAGTAGGAATGGAACTATAGGTTTCAATACCATTCACTCTTCTTGCTCAACTCCAAACAGAACTCAATTTTGTCTCATATGTAAGTTCAGTTACAGTGGATATGTATTTATATATAAACAGTAATGTAATGTAATTGTAGAAAACACCTAAGCACTTCCTGAAATAATCCCTCCCTGTCAGTCTGAATGTGGTTAGAATTTATTGAGAATAATAAGATATATGTACCGGTATTGTACCCGTGGACAAATGAAGTGATAGTTGCATGTATGTGCTTTATACAAAGGCTTTTGTAACTGCCGAAATTTTAGGAAATTCTCAATGGCATGTAGTAGCTTCTGTGTGAGCTTCTTCTGATCGAGAAAACTACAGTTAATTCTTTGATAAAGCTGAGATGTATGCTTAACTTACTTTCTTTCATTGATTGTAATTGCTTATGTTTCCAGGACCAGCTTCTCAGTCTGTTGATGTTCTTGAAAAAATGATTGCGGCCGGAATGGGCGTGGCTAGAATGAACTTTTCTCACGGCACTTATGAGGTTAGCCGCGTTAGCGATCTCTCTAGTGACGTAGCAACAGTGTGAGAATTGTAGAAAAAAGAAGGGGGGGTGTTAGAGTTTGATGAATTTGATCCATGTGGAGTTGAATATTTTATCATTATTTTGCAAACTGAGAAAATTCAAAAATGAAGTAGAAAGCTTAAACTCCTTAAAGTGATGACATCATCAACTTTATCAGTATACAATACACATAGTCACAAATCTCACAATAAACCATTATTATACATGATACACCATGGAAATTTATTCCCTTTGTTAGAGTCTCAGAGTCAATAATGATAAATCAAACTAGCACAACTGTGGTTGGAAACGACCCCCTGGGGTGTGCAATAAAGACTACTGTGGGGATCCTAAGAAAGACTAGGGGGTTGAATCCCCAACTCCCTGACAATTCTCACCCCGAGTAGCAAATGTGTAAATATCAGTTTGGTTATAGAAAAGATCTAATGTAATAGACATCTAATGGTCTTACGCCCGCCAAGAATTGAAATTTCCAAGAATTTAAGATACAACAAATTGCCATTGGTGATTTGGTTGATTTTACATCGTAAATGACAGCCAGAGGCGTAGCGACCGCCCTCCGTACCCTCCGACCGGAGGGGGCCCCTTACTGGAAGGGGGCCCCTAAAAGTGGCAAAAAATAACCATTGATCAACCAATTTGCGGAGAACAAAGCTCGAAAGAAGCGCTTTGCGTAAAAACGGAAATGGAATACATGTACACTGTGGGGCGTAGGCCTATGTATACATAATATGAACCCTGTATAAGCTTATATTGTATAGGTCTATTACCGCATTCCAGTTTCCGCATTGTAAGGGACCCGGACGTACATGTTCGGAGGGGGCCACGCTCTTTGTTGCTACGGCTCTGATGACAGCAGAAGCATTTTACAGACTTTCATCAGATTAAGCATTTAAAAACCATTCCCTTCTAAATCACTTGTTTCGAGATTTGTCAGAATGGCATGTTCACCAGCTTTAAGCTGTCATCAACAGGAAATACTCCGATAATACTGAGTACTTATAAACATGTATACATACATGCGTACATACATACAGGTACAAGTCCCCAGAGTCTGTTGGTAAGGGATTACCAACTGACTTAATGAGTTAGTGACTGACTTAACAACTTATAGTTGACTTATTCACATGCTGATCAACTCACTAAGTTCTTTAAGTTAGTCGACTGGCTTACCGACTTGCTATCGACCTCTTAGCTAATCGGCGGCTCCAGGGACTAATACATACATACATACATGCATAACATACATACGTGTGTAACATGTGAACACAGGCTTACATTCATGTTTATGCAGGTATATACTTATCCTGTTTGTGTTTAGGGTATTGTATAACTGAGAAGTACAGTTTATTAAGGTTCAAAATAAATAAACTTATGTTTAATCCCTTTTAGGTTGTTTTAGTTATATTTGTACTAAAAATGAGCTACAAAATTGATCTGATACTGTTTGTTCTTTCCAGTATCACAAGCAGACACTGGACAATGTTCGAGCTGCCGCCGAAAAGCAACCAATTCCCCTTGCAATTGCTCTTGACACCAAAGGACCAGAGATCAGGACAGGCGTCATGAAAGCCGTATGTTTGACGTTACTGTAAATTTAACAGTTTATAGTGCACCCCCAGTAGTGGTATAATCAGGTGATCGCTTGGTCTGTAATTGAACAAGATATTGTGAGTTTGAGCCTGCTGAGGGGACTTCTTGTAGTGACCATGGACAAGTTGTTCAGAGAGAGATAGAGACAGACAGACAGATAGACAGACAGACAGACAGACAGACAGACAGACAGACAAAGCAGCAAGAGAGATAGACAGAGAAGAGAAGAGGCACAGAAGAACTATATGCTTGCAGTAGCTTTCCGAGTTTGAAACTGTTGTGGAATTAATTTTATGTTCTATTGTTTCCTCGTACGTAAATACACATTATTTGGTGTTAACACAAATTTGGATTTTGCGATTTCCGTCAGCAATGCGTTTCTTAAAGGCATTACATTTGCATACTCTGTTATCTAAATTTTGGCACACTCTTAGCACTTGCTCCAACAACTGACATTGTACGGCATCAGAGAAGTGGCTTTCTGCCTACATTGCTATGTGGATAGTTGCAAGTGGGATCTGTTCAACAGCATTACTTGCTGCCTGATATTTTGTATAGGAACTGGGTGACTCGTTTAGCAATCGTAAATGTAATTTCAAAATAAATTTAAAAAAGTCACGTGCACAGGCTTATTCACGAGTGCTTGTGTCATGTCAGAGGGATTGCCCAGACATATCAAATGGAGATCCAAGTCTCACTCTGATTTTCAAAAGACTAAGGAGAGAAGAAGATTCAATTTGGAATGAGAAAGATTGGAAGGCGTAGGACAGGATGGTTTGAGAGTAGGACTTCTTAGAAGGTGAGACTTTAGTTCGGAGTGGAAAGGCTGAGGGGTGATAGATAGATAGATGAGCATGAGGTAGATGATGGCAGTTGAGTGGTGATATTGGTGGAAATTTGTGGAATTCAGGAGGGAGATAATTTCAGAGTCAAGGTGTAGTGTAGTACTGTAGTATATGGATTAATTGGAGAACTGGTTATGAAAAGTGACTATGGGTGAGAAAGAGTGAGATAGAGGCTGACTGAGCAGAGTGGCTCAATGGTAAAGACGTTGTGAAGGTACTTGGGCTGAGAGTATTGTATAGGGAGTTCTTGGCTAGCGATAGGACACTGGAGTGGATGCGCTCTGGGATTTTCAACCAGTGGAGTGATTTAGAAGGATGTGAGTGACATGATGCTTGGGTGTCCTGGTGACAATTTGGGTAAGTGAATTTTGGATTGAATGAGTTTAACGGAACCATGTGGTCCTTTTTGGTTCTTCCACTGGTGCCAAAATTGAAATTCTAGATTGGCAGTACTTTGTACATATTCTCTGGTTATCAATTAAGTATATAAATAAAGTAATTACATTAGATTACAGAAGTTATTATAATTTTAGGGTGTGAACACAGAAGTGGAGTTGGTGCGTGGTCGGCCAGTTACTGTGACTACGGATGATAAGTACAAAGAAGCCTGTGATGAGAGTACTATCTGGCTTGACTACAAAAATATTGCGAATGTGATGGTCCCTGGCAAGAAAATCCTTATCGAAGATGGCAATATGTCGCTGATTGTTAAAGAAAAAGGTTTATTGTCTAATGTCATTGTCTTCTGAATTTTTTCCTGTTGTTGATGCAAAATTCATTCTAATGCACAGTTAAGACATCAATCAATGGTCGCTTTAATGAAGCTGTAGTTAAGAAACCTAATCCACTGGAGGCTGCCTGGTTGAATAGTTGATGACTATAATAGGAAACCAGAAGTCAGTTATGGTGGTTCCTGGCAAGAAATCCTCATCAAAGATGGTAATTCATCACTGATTGTCAAAGAGAGAGGTTGATTGTCAAATTTTTTCGTGTCATCATCTGTTTTCTGATTTTTTTTCTGTTTCATGATGCAAACTATAACCTAATCTAATTTGCATACTTTTGTAGCACTGTTATAATGCACAAGGTATTGATCGATGGTCAAATACAATACGAAGTTGCCTGTCTTAAGACTCGCATATTTCCACTGTGTTATTTTGTATTATTTTGTAACAGGCAGAGAAGTGAATTGTTTTGAAGCTCCATCTGATTCATCTATTAATTATTGTCCAGTATTTCAGCATGGTTTTTGGTCTTCTTCCATTGTTCTTTCCTTCAATTCTTCCTTCCAGAACCGTCCTTAGAAACAACTTTCCACGAATTATGTGATCTGGTGAATATCATAAAGAAAGGATGCCTGTACTGAGTGTACCCTCGAATAAATTACTGTATGTTGTTTTGTACTGTTGTGTCACATAGGTCCAGGTTTTTTAAAGTGTGAAGTGGAATTTGGTGGACAACTGAGCAGTAAAAAGGGATGTAATCTTCCTGGTACTGCTGTTGACCTCCCGGCTGTCTCAGAGAAGGACAAAGATGACATCATGTTCGGAATTGAAAATGGAGTAAGGTTCTTTCCTTTCTTGTTTTGAAAATATCTGTCTGAATTGACTTTGGTAAATAAATATGCTGTCTTACGAGGGATTCTGTGGCAGTGACAAAACTGATATGATTTCTGTGGATTGAATGTTTTTACATGATTGTGTTTCACATCTAGTGTTAGTGTTTTGCTCCTGCTGACTGATTTTCCAGTTATCGGAAAAGTATCAAATGTATACCGGTATATCTAACATCATCTCTGTACTTCATGAATTAATTGACTGGTTTTGAATGTGGTGATCTTCTCCCATGACAGTTGCAAAACTAACACTAATTGTAAACAAAAGGTGAAGAGCCCAAACGAAATGGATCATACCAATTATATCAGTTCGACAGAGTTCTCAATTTACATTATGTTTCAAACAACTTGAACATTCTTCTTGAACTCCAACATCACAAAACATGTGTAGCAGTAATTGTGATAAGCTCTTCAATTTTGAATGTTTCATTTATATAGAATAATTATTTAGAACACCACATATTTAACAAATTTGAGAGTTACTTTAACGGTTTTCATATGCATGCATGATTGCATGTGTCTGAACACCTATGTAGCACCTTTTATGAACCTCAAAAGGTGCTGAAGCACGGCTATCTAACAGAGTGGCACTTTAAAAGAAAGGACACCTGGACTTATGCTTTTTAGTGGAGCATGTTTCTTTAGTTATTTTGTGGGGGCTTCATTTTTTGCGTGAAAAGACTTTTTTCGTAAAGGGATTTTCCAATGCTTGTGAAAAAGGTACTGTATTAAGTGGGTTGATACACACGCTATTGCGTACATACATGCATATGTTACGTACATGAGCCTTTTAAGGTTGATTTGGGGTTGGTCAGTAAGACTTTGTTCCACAACATGATTTCAACTAGACGTTCTTCACATAACAAAACTTCTGCATAGGTGTTCAGACACATGCAATCATGCATACATATGAAAACCGTTAAAGTAACTCTCAAATTTGTTAAATATGTGGTGTTCTAACCGATTTAAATAATTATTCTATGTAAATGAAACATTCAAAATTGAAGAGCTTATCAGAATTACTGCTACATTTCATATGACAACAAAAGCGATATTCATATCGTAAACTTTACATTTTTCAAAAGCACCACTTATTAGCTAAGTGCAGGACATCGGCTTATTCTTGATTCATATAACATGTCTGTGACATAAGTTTATTTGGGATGACATTGTTCTGGATGATTTCAGATCGATATAATTTTTGCGTCATTCATTCGGAGTGCAGAAGGTGTTCGATCCATTCGTAGCATCTTAGGAGACAAAGGAAAGCACATCAAGATCATCTCCAAGATCGAAACACACGACGGCTGCCGAAAGTAAAACTTTAGAAACAGCTTCTAATAATTATATTCTCATATGGACACTTACATCATTTAAATTGTAATTACAAATCTAATCTCAAATTTATATAGTGTCATCGGAGCCACTCCTGACAAACAATACAAAACCATGATCAAACTGATTTCATGCACTGACAGAAAACAGGCAAAGATAGGCCTAGAAATGTTGCAGGTTGCGAGGCAGCTCATCACAGAATGATGCATTAAGAAAGATGACAGGAAGGCTAATCTAAAGTGCAGATAGAATTGACAAGGTTTCGCATCAGCTGATAGTGTCTCCTGAGCAAAACCGCACTGTGCAATAATTCTTTTGACAGAACGAGGCCACATTTATACTGCACATGCTAAAATCTATGGCTATCTGCGTTTGAAAGTGTACATAATATTTGGCTGCACTTTTATCGCAACTTCTCTTCAAGCTCTTTTTGTACTTTACTGGCACAAAATCTTCTCAGTTCAGAAGTTATCGCTTCCAGAGTTTATCTGTCTTCGTGATGTTGGATTTTCTAGGTTTAATGAAATATTGGAGGCGTCGGATGGCATCATGGTTGCACGCGGAGACCTAGGCACAGAAATTCCAACAGAGAAAGTCTTTATAGCACAGAAGATGATGATCGGAAAATGTCTTCGAGCTGGAAAGTCTGTTATCTGTGCCACGCAGGTAAGTGAATAAAAAGTTTTTCTGTTGATGAATCATACTAGCAATGTTGTAACGTTGACCATGCTGGCCTGTTGAAACATCAAATGCTAGTCAACTGTGCTGCCCAAAGTGTGGACAACTTGTCAACCTGTCAAATTCTTGCGAATATGTGGCTGTTGTGAGAAACACTGCATTGGCTCCCTGTCGATGATAGAATAAGCGGGGTCGATGATAACTATGTTCTGCAGCCCAGGGGACATTGTCCATCGCTTCCAAACTGGGACTTGAGCATGGCATGTTTTCTTGTCATTTGTTCCATTTTTCTGGAGCAGTGTTCATGGTAATTCGAACTATTCCAGCTGATGCACAATGTTCATGGTAATTCGAACTATTCCAGCTGATGCACAAGAAACATTTCAACCAAACTTAAGATGCGCGTTTGAGAACTGCTAGCCATGTTTCAGCACTCTTTAATGGGACATTAAAGGCATTAAGTAGATATTCAGATGCATATACCTGAAATGCTTTGTTACAACATGAATTCTGAGATACCTTGGTCACAGACATGGATTCCAAAATTAATTCACGTGTAGAAAATAGACTTATTGTAACATACCATTGTTATAAGGTGATTGACGTGATCCCAAAATATGACAGTGTAATGAGTTTCTGGTTAACATACATAAATGTGCATACACCTGAAGCTGCTTGCAACATGTTGTATTATAACACATGTTGTGTGCAGATGCTTGAGAGCATGGTTAAAAAATCACGGCCAACTCGTGCGGAGGCGTCTGACGTGGCGAATGCAGTTCTTGACGGATCGGACTGTGTGATGTTGTCCGGAGAGAGTGCCAAGGGTTCATTTCCAGTTGTCTGCATTGAAACAATGAGCCGGGTAACTAGCACCTTGATCATTATTTAGAAGGTTAAATACATTTTAATAAGGGCTAGAGTCAAAGGTCAAAACACAATGCAATTTTGCATAGGAAGAATTGATGTAATGATTAAAGAATTTAAACATAGACATGAGTGTTGGTCATCAGCACTTTGCTCTCTGCTACTTATTATTTCTGAGGCCCATAATAGCATCCAGTAATATTGCTAATCCATTACATGTTTGTTACCTCATTCCAAATTCCCAACCATTGGCATATAGATAATTAACATACAGCTTCAACAGATTTACAAAAACTTATGAACTTTATTGCATTAATTACTAACAGATTATGAAACGTTACTTGCCTTCTGTTTGACTTGACTCTGTTATCATCTAGACACACCATATTCAGGCAGTTGTGCACACTGGAATTGCTGGTTAATGGGGATGCCTCCTCAATCTGCAGACACCCTTGATTATTATAGTGTTTGTTATCAGAGATTTCCAGTATGATTTTAAGTTGCACAAGTGTAGAGCATTTTGAAGAAACACTCAGAGTTATAGCTGTAATAACATAAGAATGCTGCTCTGCTTTCTAGATCTGTAAAGAAGCAGAGAGCGCTATTTACCACAGGCAACTGTTTGAAGAACTGCGTCTACTGTCGGCTAAGCCAGCGGAAACATGTAAAACGACTGCCATAGCGGCAGTGGAGGCATCGATTGAGACAATGGCTGCTGCCATTGTGACGTTGACTGTCACTGGCAGGTCGGTCTAGTCTCCTTTACACATTTATTTCTATTTTACCTTTAGTTGGGATTTCAAGAATTGTCTGGAGATTACGGAATTAATACTGAAATGGCTAGGTCTCATCAAGATCCGGCAGAGCAGAAGTGTTTCAGCATTCCATGCGATCGTTTTGTTGTTAAGGCTTTGGAAGACGACTTTTGTCTTTCAAATGTAAAACCCACTTGGGTTAGAGAATGCTCCTCTTTATCTAGTTATTTACTGCACCTATTTGGCAAGTTCAGTTATCTGAATCAGAGGCACAAGAAAAGCATGTGTAAACAGCCGGTACAGGTCATTAGACAGAGTCCATGCAGGAGGCTCAGACCCACAAACGCTGAATTACAGACCCAGCACGCTACTAATTAGACAATGATGGGGAGTCATACCCGTCTTTTACTCAGTAGACCACAGTGCTACATCCGTCTCTAAGGAACTCTTAAGAGGTACCATGAACTGTACCATGCTATGTTACAATTACAGTTACCGATTTTGAACATTTTCATCAGCCTATGCCATCATCTACGGCACAGATATATACATACCAGTTTTCTGTTGCAGGACTGCACAGCAGCTGTCGAGTTTTCGTCCGCGCTGCCCGATTCTTGCGGTTACGAGGGACGAACAAGTAGCTCGCCAGTTACGTATTTACAGGGGAATCATACCCGTCTTTTACTCAGGTGGTATGTCTTAACCTTTCTTCACAATTCTCTATTAGGATTCGTAGGAAAGGAACATGTTAAGTGCCACTTTCAACACAACACCTGTATTGCCATGTATTCAATGGTATATGGTGTTAATAACATCTTATGGCTGCCGGGTTTGTTGATGTCAAACTTACGTCACTGCAGCTATATTTTATTGGATTGCATTGCTATGCAAGCAATCTCAGCCTGCTTGCTCTCTGATCCAGTCAATTAAAAGCAGTGCTCGAAATGGACCGGAACGCACCGGAACGCCGTTCCGGTTCGTCAAATGAATTAGCATTTCCGTTCCGGTTCGTCAAATGAATTATTGTGGAAAATACTATGAAATTTACGTGAATGCTCCCATATCTTTGACTAGCGTTCCGTTTCGTAAAATTTTCCATTTCGAGCACTGATTAAAAGAGATATCTTATCCTTAAATTGCTGTGTCATATTTGCTCAATAAATGTAATGCCTCGGCAGGGGTGTAACTTTGGTCTAAAAAAAGTGGGGGTGCCTATTTCTTCTCCACTTTCGCTTTTCGAATGAAGACCATCTCTGGGAAGGCACAATAATAAAATATTGATTGGTATTGTTTAAAAAGTGAAGGGTACGTTACCCCAGTCCAAAAAGTGGGGGTACAAGTACCCCTTGTACCCCTCACAAATTACGCCTTTGTACCTCGGCAGATTGATTATCTGAGCTTAAGACCATGCTGCTAAAGTTGTAACCAAGTCCGTTAACATGTCAGGTTCCAGCAATTGACATGAATGTACTTGAGGCCATGGTATGGAAAGGTGACTTTCCTTCACTGGCACAGAGCACCCAAATGGGATTCTTTTGTCTAAGTCGACAGACCCACAGATCTTTCCCTCACTGCACTCTATCGTAGCCAAATATATTTACTGCTTTTATAGTCCATATGCTACTTTAGTGTTTTTGAGTTTAGTTTTGATTGCTGGTCTTAGAGATTTTATTTGTGGTGTTTATGTATACATGTCTCAAATTATTACTTGCCAATGTTTTATATTATGTGAATGTTAACATCACTTACATATAGGTTAAAGTTACTGAACTCAAAGATAGTAAGCAGGAATTCTTTCATTGCTCTTGAATAATCTTCCCAAATCCTGCCATGCAAATGCCTTTTTGCAGAACATCATTGAGCTTGTAATTCATTGGATGCTGTGAGGCTACAGTGAGCAGTGATCAAAATTGTTGTTGGAGAGTTTGATTATTTTGGTGTGCGGCTCAGTGGAGTGTACAACTGACTTGTACAGGGTCCGAGCCGGCTCTTGGTGGTTCATTCAAGCGGGAGCTGATGAAATTCTTGCAAAGATTGTGTTTATGGCACGTGACAGATTCCAAGACCAGTCCGTGGGAAAAGGATGTTGAAAACCGATTGCAGTTTGCAATAAAGTTTGGGGAGCAGCTAGACATCATCAGACCAGGAAGCCTTGTAGTTCTCGTTTGTGGCAGCAAAGCTGGGTCTGGAAGTACGGACACAGTCCGACTTATGCAGACCCCAAAGAAGTAAAGAAACATGCTAAGATCAGGTGAAACTTGAAATTATTTGATTAATTGAAAACTAATGAGATTTTTATAACTCTACCTTCAACTTTGTTATCACAAGAACGTCATATTTTAACAGAAACATTGACACTATCAATCGTGGCTCTAGATCTCACTTTATTTGCTCAGTATTAGTACTGTTTGTTTGACCTCTGTTATAATTCAGTACCCATATCAGCATAATTATTATTATTAGTGGCAGTAGTTTTTATCCATTGTTTATTGTATATTCGTTTATTCAATCAAACAGCTGTCAAAACGCAGCTGTCCAAGTAGAAAGCTCACATCAGGATTGAATGCTGGCCAGAAATTGAAGCTATATAACCTGGAATTATTAAGTTTTAAATTATAGTGTTTTAACAGAGCTAGCCTAAAACTGATCCAAATAATCACTCATGAAATAAATGATTATTGTTAATAGCCTATTATTATTTAACTGAACAAGATTTAGTGTCTCAGAATTAAAATAAATTTCTAGATATTGCAAATGGTATCTGACATTTACTGTGTATTAACAATAATATTTATCTGAAGATGTAATAACGTGTATGAACCATTTATATATAACACCTTTCATGACCCTCTCGATAGCACTGAATTTATTTAGAGCCCTTTATGAACTTTTGAGTAGTGTTTAGTGCAATGTGTATATTTTTATACATCTTTGTAGGTCAAAAACCTGCGCCTGTTGAAAAACCGCTCGATTGAAACAAGTCATTTTAATAGTTTGTTGACAGTCCCTAATGTTTTATGTGTCTGTGATCATCATCTGAAGAACACTTTTTGTCTGCCTGCAAAGACTCTGATTTTAATAGCATAATATATATTTTTGTGATCATTTTTGTATGATGTAAATTTTTCTATTTTAGTCAGCATCTGCCACATAAATTTGGCTTTAATCTGATTTTATCTGCTGAACAATGAATTAGCTCTTTTAACAGTTTAGCAATTACATGAATAAACATTAAAAAATTATTGTTGAATAAACCCAGCCATCTCACACATGCTGAGATGTTGGAAAATGGGAAAAGTTGGACAAAGTTGGGACAACACAGTCCCAATGTTTGCCTGCTGACAGGGTTATGTGGTGTTTTTTTTATACTACATGTGTATTGAGTAACATTGATTGAAGGTTAAGTATTACATAGGGGTGCTATATAAATGCAGGTATCTTATAACCATGTAATGCTCCTTGGCAACTATGGTACCAAGGTGACTAGATGTATTGTAGTGTATCATGGTTGGGCATTTATATAGCACATGTTGTTTTTGCACTTTTAGATCTGATTAAAATCTGACTAATTCGTTTGCAGCCCAGACCAAAGGCCTAGCTAACTATTTGAATTTGTTCTGAGGATGTTCGATGCAACCTAACTGTCCAAGGCTCATTACTTGTAAAACACCATGCAACCGTCTATAGTGGTGCTGCAATCAACGAAGCTGTCGGCCCAGTCATCAACCACAGTTATATAACCTGGCCTAAATGTTTTCAAGTGTTTGTGACACCGATTGTCAGTAGTGTATTGTGCTGGATCGTCAACCATGAGCGGCTATCCCGCGGAGGTGGTCGAGGGGGACAAGACCCCACCTTTAACAGTGGGGGGACACGCTATACAGTTGTCCCCCAAATTTTGAAGAAACTCCAAAAAAGGTCAACACAATTTTTTCACCTTTATTGACCAAATCAGTTCAAAAGTGTCCCATGTCCCCCCCCCACCTGTCAAACAAGATCGCCGCCACTGCTGACAACCGAGAAGTTGGGGTAATTCAATTCACTGTAAGGGCATAAATATATCAAGACTGTTTCTGTTCAACTTGCCCCTCCCCAGACAAACTAACTAAAAAAATAAACAGTGGCCTACGCTGACCGTTTGCCTATACACGGTCGGAGGGAAGTTCATGTGGCGAGGAAGAAGACTGGCCATCGATCTGCCTACGTGATGAAGAAGGGTCGGATGTGCAAAGGCTGGATGTGCAAACAGCCGAACGTGCGAAGCCTCGTCGCCTGCGATGTACAGGTTGGCGCTGGCTATGGGAAATTAATATCGGATAAATGGGTGGCCAATGGTGATTGTCTGGGTGGCCAATGGCGATTGTCTGGGTGGCCAATGGTGATTGTCTGGACTTAAGCTGAGGAGACAGCTAGGTGCTACGGTGGCAATCGGTGATGATGGTGGTTGTGTGGTGGGGCAGGAATGGAATCGGCTTGAAGAGCTGTTTTCAGTCGTGAGTGTAAATCAGTGGAGGAGAGTGCAAGCTGAAGAGAGGTGAAATTAACAGGCGAGATACGAGGATGAGTAAACTGGCGGAGATCTCTTGGAAGATCTTTCCAAGGAGCCGGTGCAGCATATAGCTAGACTAAGGATCGAGATACAAATCATACAATGCGGATTTAACAAGACGAGTTGCTCTAAAGTCTAAATCGATTCCCAACTTGGTTGAACGAACTTCCACAGTAGGGTTGAGGCTTAGCTTAGGATGCGGAATGGTGTTCCAAAATTAGGTCCATCAGCTGTAGAAGTTCGTTCACCCCCAAAAAGGTGTCTACATTAAAATATTGCTGGCCTCTGGGAGGGAAACATAAATCGTGGGGGGGGGGTAATTCCCCCCCCCCAAGGTGTCTAGATTAAACCATGGCCATCGCGTAGTGGCCCAAGTGCTTCTGAATCGTTGCTTCGATTTCATGACTGTCTACGAAATACGGCACTCTAATCTCCACTAGGCCTATTTATTTAGGCCTATGGCTTTGTGTGACGCTGAGAAGTTTCGGATATTTATATTTAACATAACATAACATAACATAACAAGGGTTTTAAGTGGTTCAGAAGACGTGTAGTCTGTGTTAGAACCACTGCAAATTTACCTCGAACTCTTAATAGCCCAGTTTTCCTAGCTTCTTCTTAAAAGCTGTTATAGTGTCCACTGAGATAGTACTATCGTCCAAACCATTTATATTAGGCAAAACGAACGGATGCGGAAATGCTTTTCCAAAATTAGGTCCATCAGCTGAAGTAGCTCGTTCAACCAAGTTTGGAATCGATTTCGACCAACTCGTCTTGTTAAGTCCGCATTGTAACGTCCGCTGTACAGCTTTGGCCTACCTTACTTGAGATGCTAAGAAACCTCATGAGACACCTCTCAACGACGTTCCAGCGCCTTGGAGGGAGGTCACATATATACATACATACATGTAATTATTTATACTGTGATATAACATATGTATAGTAAGTATGTATGTATGTATGTATGTATGCACATAATATGTATATTATACATAATGTGCATTCGTACATACATACTTACTTACCTGTTTGCTGGAGGGTTTTGACTTGACTCCAATGAGATATAATATAAATTTATAATATACATGTACCTCTATGCTTGACTTTTCTAATGTAAACAACACGTAAACTTAATATCGGCGATAGAACATATGCAAAAGAACGTATAGCAAAGATCACATAAGTTACTGTAATTGTGCAGTTTTACAATTTAGCGAAACCGAAGTGATATAACATCAGGCGCGAGATTTTTCTCTCGAAATTCCGTTATGTATGACACATACTATGGCCTCATTTAACCTGGGACTAAGATTACTAAATCTTAATAATAATAATAATAATAATCTTCAAATTGACAATAACGCAGTATGATTACAAATCAGTATGAACGGATGATCACAAGTTATTACAGGAGTCGAATTTAACTGTACACGGCAGCCATGCAAGGCGCCTATCACGTCCTACATCTCATTTTAACAACGCGCCATCTCGCGAATGAAAGGCTGAGTGGACCTAAATTTGGGAGGGTTGCGGGAAGCGATCCCGCTACCTCTTGCTCTTCACGCCAGTGATGTTACCACTACTCTATGGACCCCCCAGATTTAGTCCCAGATTTAACCGCTGCTTAATCGTAACGAGGAGTATCAAGTACCAATACCTGGGACTAAGATTAGTAATCTTAGTCCCAGCCAATACTGTTGTTTCTATTCAGACTCCATGATAATTACTATTCTTCTTACTACTCAGCTTATCATTCGCGAGATGGCGCGTTTGTGAAAATGAGATGTAGGACTTGCAAGGCTGCCTTGCAAGGCTTCCATATACAGTTAAATTCGACTCCTGTAATAACTTGTGATCATCCGTTCATACTGATTTGTAATCACACTGCGTAATTGTCAGTTTGAAAATATTAAAAACGAAGATTATTATTACTAAATAAATTATTTTTTAGCACCTGAAAAAAGGTGCCGGAACACCGTTTCGGTGCGTTCCGGCTGAAAAAGCACTGCTCAATATCATTTTGCTTTCGTGATATTTTCCATCACAAAATTACAGTTGAAACACAAGTTTTTTATGTTTGGGAACTTATTCAATTTAAAGAAATAATGCTATAGCACTACAATTTTTACAGAATGCAGGTAATATTTCTCTGTGAAGAGCAGAGTATCCTGAAACTGAGACAGTGGTTAATTATTATTATTATTAATATTCTTTATTGATAAACCAAAAGCGAACCGCACATTGGTGAACAAGTATAGAAAAATATAAAACATAGAAGTAATAAGAAGATAATAATATTTGAAAAAAAAAGAGTATACATTTAAATTTTTAAAAGTAGAAAATTACTAATAACACTAAATCAAAGCATCATAACAAGAGAGAAAATTTAAATCTATAATAGTTACTATTATCTGAAAAGGGTAGCAGAATTTGAGAAGTTTTACTAATTAAACAACATCAGAAAGCATCCTAATAATAAAGCTTTTTCTAATCAGATTATCAGAACGAGGTAGAGTAAGATTATGGCCTCTGGGGCGCAACAGGTAACCGGTCGATTTAATTTGAGGCAATAGACCATGAAGGACATGACCATCAAAGCTTATGGCTAAGAAGAGACGGATATCAGCTGATTGACAGAGTTGAGCATAGGAAGGGTTGTCTTCAGGTAAGTAATGTCCTCTCATAAGTCGTCTTATGATTGAAGATAGCTTATCCCGATCACTTTGGTTAGTAAATCCCCACCAGGCAGGAGAAGCATACAATATTCGTGAGAGGATAGTTGCTCTAACCACATCATATAGGCAAGGTCCTTGTAGACCGTGAGCTACTAAGGTGCGAATAGCATATATGGAGCGGCGGGCCTGACTACAAATTCGATTAACATGATTAGAAATGTTTAAATTGTCAGATGTAGTAACTCCTAAGATGGATAAATGAGACACTCTAACGAGTCCAGGGGTGGATAAAGGTGCGTTTATATTAGTAAACTTCCCTCTGGGTCTGTGTAAAATCATTTCATACGTTTTACTATGATTTAATTTCAGGTTACAAGTTTTGGCCCAAGACTCAATGTGCTCTAATTCAGAGGTTATGGATGAACTATTAGAGGAAGGTATTAAGAGATAGCTGTCATCAGCGTACTTCATAAGAATATTTTGAGGATGTAAAGTTTTAAGGCTTGATATGGAAACAATGAAATGTGTAGGACCTGTACTTGAGCCTTGAACTATGCTGGCATTAATATGGATTAAAGTAGATAATTCATCCTGGAATTTAGTACAATGTTGTCGGCCTTCTAAGAAATTAATTGACCAATTATAGATGTTATCAGGTATTGGCAAGTTGGAGAGGGATTTTGCTAAGTGATTATGACTTATGGAATCAAATGCCTTAGAGAAATCTAAGGAAATCAAGTGAACATACTGGTTAGAGCTTAGCATATGAGTGACATGATGAGTTAGGGCTATTAAGGCTGCAGATGTAGAACCAGTGGGGCGAAATGCAAATTGATCAGAGAAAGGTTGATTTAGAATAGGATTTGTTAGAATAGGATAAAAGAAACGAATGACTATTTGCTTTTCAATGATGCGACAGAGGATAGGAGTTATAGAAATAGGCCTAAAATCTGCTTCAGAGAGAGGGTTTGCAATCTTAGGAACAGGAGAAATTCTACTTATTTTCCACTGGGGAGGAACGAAGGAGTGAGCTAGAGAAAGATTAAAGAGATGAGCAATGGGTATTGTCCTAACCCACACCATTGATATCGCCCTCTTCCTTTTTCCAGGCTAGGTACTGGCATTACGAGAGTGCGTTAGGTCAGGTTAGGCCTATTCATATATTTAAAGCCTATTTCAGAATATTGCTTTCTTGTTACAGATCATGACTACACAATCATGGCAATCGGAGAAAACTCTGGCAGAGTGCATGCGATATATGTTGGACAACGAAATATCAGCTGATGTCTGCTTTGAAGTAGGACCATCAGATGGCGAAACTGTGAAGATCCGTGCTCACAAGTACATGTTGATCTCTCGGAGTCCTGTCTTCGAGGCCATGTTCTCCAGTGGAATGACGGAGTGTAGGAGTGGCCCTGAGGCAAAGGTCCGTATTGAAGATATTGACGCTGATGTCTTCAAAGAGGTTCTGAAGTAGGTTAATTATGGATCCTCAACTGCATAATCTGTGCTGCAGCACCCTATTTACTCCGCCACTACCCGCACTCTCGTAATGCCAGTACCTAGCCTGGAAAAAGGAAGAGGGCGATATCAATGGTGTGGGTTAGGACAAAACCATGAGTACAATGTTTATGAGCTTAGGACAACTCTGCCATCTTTTCTGAATGCAGCATTATATGTGGTGTTATTTCTGGCTGGGTTACAAATATCTTGGCTGTAAACTTTCTTAATTTTTATCCTGCGCTATTATCTCAACAGCAATCTGATATGTAATCTAATGTAATTGTAATTGTTATTGAATATTTATATAGCGCCACTCAAATCAACGGTGCTGTTGACCCGTGTCACTGCCAAAACCGGCAAAAAAAAGAGGTTTTCAAGCGTCTACTGAACTGAAGAGGAGAGAGGACAAGAAGCTCTTGGCGGAGGGACTTTGGAAGACTTTTCCAGGCTGTAGGACCCACATAAGCAAAGCTTGACTTATAGAGCTCTTAAAAGTCTTGTCATAATGCACAAGGCATCAGTTGATAGTCTCTTCAATGTCAGCAGCATCGTATGTGGAACATATAGAGCTCGTAACACTATGACACTATTCCTATAGTGGCCATATGTCCTACCATAGGTACCATTTGTAGGAATTATGCAATGCATATGGATGATACTGGTTGATCGGCTTCATTTGACATTGCTTTTGGGTATGCTAGTGAGCGAGGAAGGTGTGTAACATCTAATAAACATATGCCGTGTTTACCATGGTAATATATTAAGTACTTTAAATTAGATATTTCTAGGAGACCTAGATCTAAACTCTTAATATTTTGTGTTTGCAGCTACATGTATTGTGAAAGCGTATCAATGAGTCTTGAATCGGTACTGGATTTGTTGTACGCTGCTAAGAAGTACTTTTTGTTCAAGTTAGTCAAAGAATGTCACGAATTTGTTTTGAAGAGTCTCGATGTAAGTAACGTTATTCACTATCTGGAGCTGAGTTTGCATTTGAATCACCAGCTACTCGTGACTGGCTGTCTGAAAATGATTTCTGTGAATGCGAAACCTGTTCTCACTGGAGCAGAGATTTTGTCTGCGTCTCGACAGGTAATGGAAGCTATACTCGAGGCGAAAGCTCTTGCAGTAAGCGAATTGGTCATATATGAAACCGCTATTAATTGGGCTAAACACCAACTTCAGAGTGCCATGCCAGCAGAAAATCCTACTGACCAGCAGATCAGAGAGACACTTGGTGACCTACTATACAAGATTCGCTTTCCAGTTATGAAACCAAATGAATTTGCTGAAATTAGTGCAGGGAATAATGTATTGACAGCAGAGGAGAAAGAATCAATCTATTACTTCTTATCGACTAAGAAGAAAACCGGTCAACTGAAGTTTCCGACCGAGTGGAGAATCGGCGAAGAAGTCTGGATAGATCGAACAGTAAATTGTGCAGTTGTAGAATCTTCTCATTTTGGTCTGCACCGAAGACATTCGGCATGTCTTGATGCGATTAATTTCACGACCGATCAGCGTATAATGCTAACTGGCATTGGTTTGTATACGGCAGCCACGGAAAGAGGATACGATGTTGATGTGGAAATTTTGCAGTCGGTAAACTCTCTATTCAAGAAGAGAGTTAAGGTTCCATATTCTGAAGATTCAGATCCATTTAAAATTTTGTTGGACAAACCAATAGTCATTCGAGCTGGAGTTCTTTATTCAGTAAAGGCTTTGTCTCATGGTCGTATCCGCCATTATGGACAACAGTGTCAATCAGTATGCACCAAAGAAACAGTCAAATTTAAGTTTTCGAGTCACACAGAGTCGCGTTTAACTTCTGAGACTAAGGGTCAAATTCCACGATTGTATTTCTGTTATTTGTAAAGCGATTCAATTTATCGAAGAGACGTGAGCTTCTTAATGGCTTGCAGTAACAGCTCTGGTCAAAGCATTTAACTAAGTGACTTAAATACTTATTCGTTCACTAATTTAACTGGTATTGTTTAGTTAGTTTTAACCTGAGGACTTCTGTGGAGCAGTTATTATAATACAGAGACATTAAACTTGAGGATATAAAGATATGGTCATCGTCTGGATTACTGCTGGCCAATTTGAGGCAATCAGTCCATCTCATTTCAACTCACGTGCAATGTAGCATTTGTGCTTTCTATCATAGGCGCCGACTCTTTTGGGAGCCTTGGGTGCGAATGCACCCAGAGGGAAAATTCAGTGGGTGCATCGCACCCAGAAGAATTCAGACCTTAAATTCAAATATTTTACATTGCTTGATCTTACAATCACAGGCTACAGCCCATACATAAATAAATAATAACACTGGAACTTCGGAACGACACCGATTTCCAATACTTTTTCTAACCTCGTGACCCTTGACAAGAAAACAATTTTCTTTCTCCGAAAATCTGCTAAAACTCACGTACCTAAGGGGAGGGGTAGGGAGAGGGAGGGGAAGCACAAGGGGTAGGGTAAGGGAGGGGAAGCACAAGGGATAGGGTAAAGGAGGGAGGACCAATGCACCCAGAGACAAAAGCAAAAGTCGGCGCCTATGCTTTCTATTTTTATCCGGTTACAGAGATCACTTTGTAGTACCTGTATCACACTTGATTGGGCATCAGAGATAGGTTGGCCATATGGGAAGGAAAATGACGTTTTGTATATAGCTAGCTATTCATGAACACAGAACATTTGACAACTTTAAAAATAAATATTGGTCAAGGACTTTCATAAATAATTAAGTGTTTCTTTTGCATTGAAAATCATGTTGGGACTGTTGTAGGCTAATAATCATAATGTTCAGAAAGATTTTATCTTTGTAAAATATCTGCAAAATCCGGCGGCAGGGGGCAAATGCACTTGCATGATGATGATGATAGTGTAATTATTACATGAGAGGCCATCCATTTAGTATGCATGCATGGAGGGGAGGGGGTTAGCCCAGCTGCATGTGATCTCTGTTTAAGAATAATATCAGTCAAATATGCAGTGCTGAAACAAGTTCTGGAACCAAATGCCTAACAACGCGCAACACAAGTTTTTTGCCGCTGTCTGAATGAATATATATCTTCCAGTTTAACTGTGGTTTTGTTTGGTCAAGTCGGCAGTATATGTTGAAAAGGACAGTTGCACAGGGCCTACTACGGTGGGGGGGAGGAAGCAGACTGCTTCCAATTTGTGCCAGAGGGGGAAAAGTCCCCCCCCTTAATTAAATGGATATGGCTGTTCAACTGACAGTACTGACTCGGGCATGCAAAATGTTTTGCCCTGCAACATCCAAGGACTGAACATTTTAGATTAAACATTGCTATTGGCCATTATTGACTGTGTTACGAAGGCCTCCGAACGGCATTTTCAACTTAGTATTGTGATGTGTCAGTATGGGCTGTGGAATATTTGCATAGGTTACAGTCATAGGCGTAGACTCTGGGGGGCAGCCGGGGCACGTGCCCCCCCCCAATAATTGAGATGGACTGTGCACCCAATGCAACAAGTATAGAATGAATAACCAAATCCCCCTACCCCAATATTTTGGACAAGTTTACGCCAGTGGTTACAGTGTCTAAGCAGTGTTATAGATTATCATTATTATTTCTATCAGTATTATGGGTCATGCAATATTTGCTGAGGTTACAGCCAGCGTTTCCCAAACTTTTTTGGCCAGGGAACCCTTGTCATCTTTTCATATTATGGCGGAATCCCAACCTGTACTAAACGTTTTGAGGCATACGTAGCGCCTGAGAAGCATACTACAGGCCTAACTAAACACACACCCATACAAGGAGTTTATAAAAACAATTTATTTCCTTTATAATATATCAAATGTTAAAGTGTACAGTTTTTAAGACCAAGACTTATGGAGCTCAACATTGAGAGCACATGAAGTTTTAATATAAATATGTACAGTGATTTTTTTCTTGTGCGAATTTTTTATATTTGGTTTAATGCTAGAAAGCTGGATTCTTATGTCAGCATTAGTCAACTTTAATATATAAAAAATTATTTGGTTTTCGTTGCAGTATAGCCTACTTACCTACCCGTTTGCTGAGTTCATAATCTTTATTACAAAAAGTTTGGTGGTTTTCGGCTACTTTGAATAGGTTTCGAATCCAATTAATATCACCCTTCATGGGAGGAAAGCATTTAACCAAGTTCGCTTCGGGTCGTGAATATGATCAGCAATTTTTGAACGAATGTTTTGGTCAAGAACACAATCCTTTTCAACTAAAAACTCCTATGAGGTTGGAAATCAGTCTACATTACTAGTTTGGGAAACGCTGGTCTAAACAGTGTTATGGTGTATCATTATTACTGTACTTTTGTTTCTTTACCAATTGGCCATTATGTTCTGCTATTTTTTGTTGATGAAAGATGCAAAAAAATGTTTAAATTGAAGAAAAGCGTTCATATACCTGTTGATTAAAAAATCTAGTTAGTCATTGCTACAATTATTGTCATGTAGTGCAGCGAAATTTACAGAGCGCCACACAAAAGCCGCGTTAGAGAGACCAACTATAGAATTCACTGTAAATGTGTGCCTACACCAGTGCCGGTGTAGGAGGCTGAATAGACTCCCCTGAAATAAACACTCCCGGAGTGTATATATCCTAGGACAGAATGACTCGGGACTTAATTGATACTAGGACAAAAACACTCCACCCTGCGAATAAACACTCCCCTAGTGTCTTCGTTTGAGATCGCAACAAATGACTGGTGGAGTTAATTCATCCTAGGACAAATTGAAAGGGGAGTTAATTCTTCCTAGGACAAAATGACTCGGGGAGTTCATTCTTCCTAGGATAAACTGAAAGGGGAGTTCATTCTTCCTAGGACCAAATGACTCGGGGAGTTTATTTCTCCTAGGATAAACTGAATGGGGAGTTCATTCTTCCTAGGACCAAATGACTCCTGGAGTTCATTCTTCCTAGGGTATACTGAAAGGGGAGTTGATTCTTCCTAGGAGCAAATGACTCGGGGAGTTTATTCTTCCTAGGATAAACTGAAAGGGGAGTTCATTCTTTCTAGGGCCAAATGACTCGGGAAGTATATTCTTCCTAGGATAAACTGAAAGAGGAGTTCATTCTTCCTAGGACCAAATGACTCGGGGAGTTTATTCTTCCTAGGATAAACTGAAAGGGGAGTTCATTCTTCCTAGGACCAAATGACACGGGAGTTTATTCTTCCTAGGATAAACTGAAAGGGGAGTTCATTCTTCCTAGGACCAAATGACTCGGGGAGTTTATTCCTCCTAGGATAAACTGAATGGGGAGTTCATTCTTCCTAGGACCAAATGACTCGTGGAGTTCATTCTTCCTAGGGTATACTGAAAGGGGAGTTGATTCTTCCTAGGAGCAAATGACTCTGGGAGTTTATTCTTCCTAGGATAAACTGAAAGGGGAGTTCATTCTTCCTAGGACCAAATGACTCGGGGAGCTTATTCCTCCTAGGATAAACTGAAAGGGGAGTTGATTCTTCCTAGGACCAAATGACTCGGGGAGTTTATTCCTCCTAGGATAAACTAAAAGGGGAGTTGATTCTTCCTAGTGCCAAATGACTCGGGGAGTTCATTCTTCCTAGGATAAACTGAATGGGGAGTTCATTCTTCCTAGGACCAAATGACTTGTGGAGTTCATTCTTCCTAGGAAAAATTGAATGGGGAGTTGATTCTTCCTAGGACCAAATGACTCGGGGAGTTTATTCTTCCTAGGATAAACTGAATGGGGAGTTCATTCTTCCTAGGACCAAATGACTCGGGAGTTTATTCTTCCTAGGATAAACTGAATGGTGAGTTAATTCTTCCTAGGACCAAATGACTCGTGGAGTTCATTCTTCCTAGGGCATACTGAAAGGGGAGTTGATTCTTCCTAAGACCAAATGACTCGGGGAGTTTATTCTTCCTAGGATAAACTGAATGGGGAGTTCATTCTTCCTAGGACCAAATGACTCGGGGAGTTTATTCTTCCTACGATAAACTGAATGGGGAGTTCATTCTTCCTAGGACCAAATGGCTCGTGAAGTTCATTCTTCCTAGGGTATACTGAAAGGGGAGTTCATTCTTCCTAGGACCAAATGACTCGGGGAGTTCATTCTTCCTAGGGTGTACTGAAAGGGGAGTTGATTTCTCCTAGGACCAAATGACTCGGGGAGTTTATTCTTCCTAGGATAAACTGAAAGGGAAGTTCATTCTTCCTAGGACCAAATGACTCGGGGAGTTTATTCTTCCTAGGATAAACTGAAAGGGGAGTTCATTCTTCCTAGGACCAAATGACTCGGGGAGTTTATTCTTCCTAGGATAAACTGAAAGGGGAGTTCATTCTTCCTAGGACCAAATGACTCGGGAGTTTATTCTTCCTAGGATAAACTGAAAGGGGAGTTCATTCTTCTTAGGACCAAATGACTCGGGGAGTTTATTCTTCCTACGATAAACTGAATGGAGAGTTCATTCTTCCTAGGACCAAATGGCTCGTGAAGTTCATTCTTCCTAGGGTATACTGAACGGGGAGTTCATTCTTCCTAGGACCAAATGACTCGGGGAGTTTATTCCTCCTAGGATAAACTGAATGGGGAGTTCATTCTTCCTAGGACCAAATGACTCGTGGAGTTCATTCTTTCTAGGGTATACTGAAAGGGGAGTTGATTCTTCCTAGGGCCAAATGACTCGGGGAGTTCATTCTTCCTAGGATAAACTGAAAGGGGAGTTCATTCTTCCTAGGACAAAATGACTCGTGGAGTTCATTCCTCCTAGGACAAATAGAAAATGTTGGAAGCATTGGACCTCATCAGATAGAACCAGTTGACCTCCATGAGACTATAAGACAAGTGTTACAGAAGGAAAAGTAGGAAAAAGGAAGGTTGATGAGAGCAAACGGAGAATGAAGATTTAAAAACGAACCACAGACGGGGAAGAGATGACAGTGTTTGAAGTGGACCAGAGAAAGAGTTTGAAGAGTAACAGGATATCATGGAAGCATCAGTGAATGACTATTGTAGTGATGAAGACAAAAAGCGCTTACTTCCTGAAGGTAAGTCTTCTGCTGATTCTGTGAAAACTATGAAGAGGGCAAAACACAATTCTGCAGACATAACCAACATAGCCCTGGCCAGTCTAAGACACCACACTGGGCTTAAGGAGACAACGGAGATTGCTACTGCTGCCTGGATTGATGTTACTCAGTTCGACACTACTTTAGTGATTGATCACAATAAGGTGAGGAGAGCTCAGAAGAGAGTCGTGAAAGTTTGAAAACGAACGTCAACAGAATGGCATCAGTTGTATTTTCTTTGATGGAGCGTCGTGATGAAACCAAGGTCATGTTGAAAGCAAAAGGGAATGGCGGAATGTATTCAGGTTTGGTGAAAGAAGAACACTATACAGTTTGCATGGGACCAGAAAGCAGATATCTGTGGCATTTTGTTCCTGCTCAAGGAAAAGGAAAAACGTGCTGAAATAATTGCTGATAGACTTGTTGAGTGATTGAATGAAAAAAGACCAGACAAGGCTCTTGAAGCTATTGAAGGTGATTCCTGTAATGTCACCACTGGTTGGCTAGACGAGCAATGCATCATGTCGGGGAGAAGCTGCAAAGGCAGCTCGTGTGGATTGTTCGTGATCTGCACACAGGAGAACTGCCACTGAGGCACCTAGTGACTGCTTTAAATGGCAAGATTCTAAGCAACAGCAAATGGTCAGGTCCCTTAGGGAAATGTTAGATTCTGTAACTGAGCTAGACATCAATCCCGATTTTGCAAAAGTCTGTGTTGGCCCTGCTCTCCCTCAGCTCAGCGATGAAGTGATGAAAGACTTGAGCACAGATAAAAGCTATTGCTACAGGATTGTCACTGCAATTAGTAATGAAGTTCTGCCAAAGGATGTGGCTCTGTTGGAGTTAGGACCCGTGTGACTGTGTTCCACAGGAGGTGTCTCACAACAGCTCTGAGTTTCAAGAGAATTTGGATCTCAAAACATAATCGAAAAGGATAGAATGTGAACAATTTGAGGATTATTGTGGAGTTCTGTGTTGCGGTGTAGGCCTATTTTGTGAACTGGTTCAATATATATACCAATCTTTTATTCACCAAATATGGTAGCACAAAACAAACGATACAGCATTCACTGGACAGCAGAACTGCCCGTACTATACTAATTCAACTACATAGTCCACATTTCCTTAATGCAAATTATACTATGTGCATAGGAGATCACACATAAATTTACCACAGTGTTCCCTATATTTGGGCCTCTTCGAAAGAGTCTTGTTCATCTTAACATCCAGCAGTCCTTAATGTTAGATTCCTGCATGAAGTGCAGTATGTCCTCGACACTGCAGTGGCTGACCTCGAAGATCTTACAGATGGCATTGCTGTAGGTGTAGTTTACTGTGTTCAGTTCACTGTTACTGAGGCTCACAGCTTCCATTCCGTAAAGCAAGAATGGCTTGCAATAAGCACTAACAAGATGCAGTAATACTGGCTCAGGGAATATGCAACATTTACTATACAGAGAGTTTAAAGATTTGTAGAACTTGACTCTCATTTCATGCAAACTGACTTTTAATGACTTGGCAGAAACAAGAGAACAACCCAAGTATTTAAGTTTGTCAACATAGTTAATTTGCACACTATTTACACTAATCATTTTACATGCAGTATGAAAAGAAGGGCCAATTCTCATCACCTGAGATTTTGTTACATTTAATTTCATTTCAGTACTCTCTAATTCCTCCACACAAATGTCGACCATTGCTTGTATGTCACAGAGAGATGCGGACATCAAGATAAGGTCGTCAGAATACATAATGCATCCCAAAATAGCTCCCCAGTCCGACATCGATGATTGGACCTACTCAGTTTCTCTATAATATCATTCACATACACAGCGAAAAGTATTGTTGAGAGGACACCACCCTGCCTAACTCCACAAACTAGATTGATCATATCAGACAACATGTTGTGCCATCCTGACACATGCTGCACTCATGCTATACCAAATTATGAGGATGCAAAAAACTCACGAAGGACTGATCGATCCATTAACTTGCTAAATAATGCATAGTAGTGTGGTCCAAAAAAATAAAGTGCAAGCTAGAAACCAGGCCACCCTCTCAGTTTTTTTACACCTGTCAATAGTATTATTGAGACAAAATTTCAGCTTCTTATTCCAACTGGAAGATGGTGCTCAATGACAAGTAAATATTACCATATAGTAGTATTTGCTGTAAATCTCGATGCCGTATAACTTGGTCAACATTTATCATGGAGATGAGCTTGAAATAGTTTATGTTGTGTTATCAGACTTATTTACTTACTGGTACTTGAAAAAAAAGTGTACAGTTCTTGTTGAAGGTCATGGTGCCTACTTCCTGTGTTTAGGGCTGACATGTTTTCAGAAGTGAATTTTTACATTACAATTGCTGCAGTGCTTGGCTGTGATCCTTCTGCCCTGCCACTTTCGCGTAACAGAGTGCGTACGAAAGCCAGGATAGAGCATGCTGAAGCTGTAAGATCTGAATTTGTACCAGGTTAGCCACTGGTACTACACTGGGTTGGGTAGACCCTGCCTAAGATCTTTGGAGCAGGAAATGTAGACCACCTGCCAGTGCTGATTTCAGGTGGTGGTGTGGATAAGCTCCTTTTTGTCCCCAAATTAGCCTTTGGGACAGAATACAATGAATTCACGGTCGTTCATATTCTTCAGAAGTTGTGAAAGCTCACAGTTGACAAGGTTCAAGCCTTGAGCTTTGATACAATGTCTGTCAACACTGGGCATTTCAACGGATTGTGTGTTCTGCTGGAAGACAAATAAGCTGAGAGCTCTTGTGGTTGGCCTGCCGTCATCATGTAATGGAATTGATTTTAGCCAAAGTATTCACCTTGTGCTGCAGTCCACCTGTTCTCCATAAATTCCAATCTTCAAAATATTTAAAGCTGCTGGGAAGGTGTGACATGTGTCAACTTCCGAGGACTGGAAGTCATATCCGGCACTGCAGCCCCCCCCCATGAAACAGCGTCAGTTTTCTCAAGCAGTTTGCTGAAAGTCAGATTCAGAGATCAGAGACAACAGTACTACCAAGAGCTCATTGAGCTGACAGTGGTTGTCCATTGAAGTCAGTCTTCAATAATTCACTGGAGAGCCCTGGGCCAATTCACCATGCACATTGGATGGCCACGTTACTGTATGCAATCAAAATCTACATTTTTCGCGATCAACCTGATCTATTCATGAAGAAACTCAGATTCATTGATTTTTTAAGTTTGGTGCCCTGTTTTACGCAAAGGCTTGGACAAAGACCCACTTGCTGCTAAAGCTCCAGAACAAGATCTGTCACTTTGGATTGGTCTAGGACAATATGAGTCTATTGACTGTTAGGTTAGCGTTGCTGCCAGGAAGGTCCTAGAAAACCACTTGTGGTACCTTTCAGATGAGGCTGTAGGTCTGGCAATGTTCTCAGACACCAACTTCCCGTAACAGATAAAATGAAGTTTGTCGAGAGAATGACTGCAAGACCAATTTCCTGTAAGAGATAAAATGAAGATTGTCGACAGAATGACTGCAAAGCCTGGTGAAAGGAGGTGAGAAGTGATGCTAAGGTACTGAAGGAGGGTTTTCTGGGTGATTTTACAACCCAGTGAGCACTGACACTACTGCCACACCTGAAGATGAGTGATTTTTTTTACACTTCAACCAGAGAAATGGATCGAGAATGAGGATTATAAGCAAGGTAGATAGATAATTCAGCAGTTGAGAGTGGTGAATGACGCGGCTGAGAGGGTGTGAAGTTGTTCGAGGAATTCTACTGCCTCATCACCAATGATGAAGAAGAAAAGCACTTTCTTCTCCAAGTGCTCGAGGCAAATATGAAAGCTGTTCTCACTCACACAACAAAGAAGGCTGCTGTTGACGCAGTGCTTGCAAAGCCTTGCAGTTTCTAGAGTCAAATACTGTAACAGGTGTTGAAATTATAAAACAAGAACAATCGACATTCGATTTTCATGGACTGGACGATGTTTTTGACATTTTTGGACATTTCCAATTCATTAAACCTTCTGAAATTTTACAGTTCCATCTGTCTAACTGTTCATGTATTACATATGTTGTCAAATTACAGTAATATTTGATCTATCTTGAAATAAAATGCATTTGTATGCCAACACCCTCATTTCTGCAATTAATGTCTATTTATCGGTATATGACAAAGTAACATAGTCCGTGAGCATCGTCTTCCAATTGGAATTGGAAGCTGAAATTTTGTCTCAATAATACTATTGATAGGTGTAAAAAACTGAGAGGGTGGCCTGGTTTCTAGCTTGAACTTTATTTTTTACCATGTGTCTGTGGACCACCCTAAATTGCATAGTGATTGACTTTATCAAAAGCTTTACACATGTCTAATGCACACAGGTTTACTTTAGAGCCATAATTAGAAAAGTAATCAACTACTGATCCTACAGCAAGCAATGCATGAGAACAGTCCAACCTCTTTTTGAATCCAAACTGCAGGTCTGAAGTCAGCAAGTAGGTACCATACAGCTCCATCAAACACATTTCAAAGAGGTTAGACAGATTGGAATTCAGTGTGATTCCTTGATAGTTGTCAAGCTCACTATTGTCTAGGGTGATAAAGATAAATAGCAAATGGACACAAGGACCCAAGCATCTCCTTTTCCAGCTACAAGTGCTTAAAGAACAGAGTGAAGAGATGAAGATGAAGGTCATGCCTACAGTGAAGAGATCTGCATGGTATGGTTTCAGCGAGTCTCTGCTGCAAGGAATGTTGTGCAGTGAGGAGGAACAGTAGAGAAGAGATGCATTGCAGAAGATACTGAAGATCAGAGGTGAACGAGATGATATGACACAGCTTGGAGACAGCAGTGTGAGATCCAGGAAAACACCAACCATCAACTCTGAGGCGACTACGCTCTTGCAACTGATTGACTGGAGCTCTGGAGTCTCTGAGCCCATTTCAACCTGCTCACTAGCAACAGCAGAGATCAAGGCTTCTTGTAGCAACCCAGTGGTGGTTCCCGACTGGCCATCACACACCCAGTCTGTGGAAAGGTGGGTGTAAATGACAACTAAGGCGGCTGCTCATGTGTATAGTCATGAGAGAAGGAACCACTACATCAAAGGTCAAATGGTAAGCCGAGAGCTCATATGGGCCGAAACAGAAGCTAGCAGGACAGAGTGAAGTGGTGCAGATGATTTGGTTGATTTTGTACAATTCCATTAATTTGACCTCGTAGATGACATTTTCTATGACACTGTGTGGCAACAGATTTTGTTAAGTTCAATTGTACGTTCAAATCAATAGTATGTAATTATAACTAATTTGAGCTGTAAATTGAAGTAGCTACGGCTCCTAACAAGCTGCTTCTGTAGCTAGATTTGTACGAAACATCCTAGAAGTAGTTTGCTACTAAAGATGCTATATAAATTGTCGTAATTACAAATACAATTATAATTTTATGACTAGTAGTTTGTGAAGTTTGAACAAACATCATTTACCCGTCACATTAACACACCCTACTCCACAAGTCATTTTGTCCTAGGAAGAATGAACTCGCCATTCAGTTTATCCTAGGAGGAATAAACTCCCCGAGTCATTTGGTCCTAGGAAGAATGAACTCCCCATTCAGTTTATCCTAGGAAGAATAAACTCCCGAGTCATTTGGTCCTAGGAAGAATCAACTCCCCTTTCAGTATACCCTAGGAAGAATGAACTTTACGAGTCATTTGGTCCTAGGAAGAATGAACTCCCCTTTCAGTTTATCCTAGGAAGAATGAACTTCACGAGTCATTTGGTCCTAGGAAGAATGAACTCCCCTTTCAGTATACCCTAGGAAGAATGAACTTCACGAGTCATTTGGTCCTAGGAAGAATGAACTCCCCTTTCAGTTTATCCTAGGAAGAATAAACTCCCGAGTCATTTGGTCCTAGGAAGAATGAACTCCCCTTTCAGTATACCCTACGAAGAATGAATTTAACGAGTCACTTGGTCCTAGGAAGAATGAACTCCCCATTCAGTTTATCCTAGGAAGAATAAACTCCCGAGTCATTTGGTCCTAGGAAGAATCAACTCCCCTTTCAGTATACCCTAGGAAGAATAAACTCCCGAGTCATTTGGTCCTAGGAAGAATGAACTCCCCTTTCAGTTTATCCTAGGAAGAATAAACTCCCCGAGTCATTTGGTCCTAGGAAGAATCAACTCCCCTTCAGTATACCCTAGGAAGAATAAACTCCCGAGTCATTTGGTCCTAGGAAGAATGAACTCCCCTTTCAGTTTATCCTGGGAAGAATAAACTCCCCGAGTCATTTGGTCCTAGGAAGAATCAACTCCCCTTCAGTATACCCTAGGAAGAATGAACTCCCGAGTCATTTGGTCCTAGGAAGAATCAACTCCCCTTTCAGTTTATCCTAGGAAGAATGAACTCCCCGAGTCATTTGGTCCTAGGAAGAATGAACTCCCCTTTCAGTTTATCCTAGGAAGAATAAACTCCCGAGTCATTTGGTCCTAGGAAGAATGAACTCCCCTTTCAGTTTATCCTAGGAAGAATGAACTCCCCGAGTCATTTGGTCCTAGGAAGAATGAACTCCCCTTTCAGTTTATCCTAGGAAGAATAAACTCCCCAGTCATTTGGTCCTAGGAAGAATGAACTCCCCTTTCAGTTTATCCTAGGAGGAATAAACTCCCCGAGTCATTTGGTCCTGGGAAGAATCAACTCCCCTTTCAGTATACCCTAGGAAGAATGAAATCTCCGAGTCATTTGGTCCTAGGAAGAATCAACTCCCCTTTCAGTTTATCCTAGGAAGAATGAACTCCCCGAGTCATTTGGTCCTAGGAAGAATGAACTCCCCTTTCAGTTTATCCTAGGAAGAATAAACTCCCCGAGTCATTTGGTGCTAGGAAGAATGAACTCCCCTTTCAGTTTATCCTAGGAGGAATAAACTCCCGAGTCATTTGGTCCTAGGAAGAATGAACTCCCCTTTCAGTTTATCCTAGGAAGAATGAACTCCCCGAATCATTTGGTCCTAGGAAGAATGAACTCCCCTTTCAGTTTATCCTAGGAAGAATAAACTCCCCGAGTCATTTGGTCCTAGGAAGAATGAACTCCCCTTTCAGTTTATCCTAGGAAGAATAAACTCCCCGAGTCATTTGGTCCTAGGAAGAATCAACTCCCCTTTCAGTTTATCCTAGGAAGAATAAACTCCCCGAGTCATTTGGTCCTAGGAAGAATGAAATCCCCTTTCAGTTTATCCTAGGAAGAATAAACTCCCCGAGTCATTTGGTCCTAGGAAGAATGAACTCCCCTTTCAGTTTATCCTAGGAAGAATAAACTCCCCGAGTCATTTGACCCTAGGAAGAATCAACTCCCCTTCAGTATACCCTAGGAAGAATGAACTCCCGAGTCATTTGGTCCTAGGAAGAATCAACTCCCCTTTCAGTTTAGCCTAGGAAGAATGAACTCCCCGAGTCATTTGGTCCTAGGAAGAATGAACTCCCCTTTCAGTTTATCCTAGGAAGAATGAACTCCCCGAGTCATTTGGTCCTAGGAAGAATGAACTCCCCTTTCAGTTTATCCTAGGAAGAATAAACTCCCCGAGTCATTTGGTCCTAGGAAGAATCAACTCCCCTTCAGTATACCCTAGGAAGAATGAACTCCCCGAGTCATTTGGTCCTAGGAAGAATGAACTCCCCTTTCAGTTTATCCTAGGAAGAATGAACTCCCGAGTCATTTGGTCCTAGGAAGAATGAACTCCCCTTTCAGTTTATCCTAGGAAGAATGAACTCCCCGAGTCATTTGGTCCTAGGAAGAATGAACTCCCCTTTCAGTTTATCCTAGGAAGAATAAACTCCCGAGTCATTTGGTCCTAGGAAGAATGAACTCCCCTTTCAGTTTATCCTAGGAAGAATGAACTCCCCGAGTCATTTGGTCCTAGGAAGAATGAACTCCCCTTTCAGTTTATCCTAGGAAGAATAAACTCCCCAGTCATTTGGTCCTAGGAAGAATGAACTCCCCTTTCAGTTTATCCTAGGAGGAATAAACTCCCCGAGTCATTTGGTCCTGGGAAGAATCAACTCCCCTTTCAGTATACCCTAGGAAGAATGAACTCCCCGAGTCATTTGGTCCTAGGAAGAATCAACTCCCCTTTCAGTTTATCCTAGGAAGAATCAACTCCCCTTTCAGTTTAGCCTAGGAAGAATGAACTCCCCGAGTCATTTGGTCCTAGGAAGAATGAACTCCCCTTTCAGTTTATCCTAGGAAGAATGAACTCCCCGAGTCATTTGGTCCTAGGAAGAATGAACTCCCCTTTCAGTTTATCCTAGGAAGAATAAACTCTCCGAGTCATTTGGTCCTAGGAAGAATCAACTCCCCTTCAGTATACCCTAGGAAGAATGAACTCCCCGAGTCATTTGGTCCTAGGAAGAATGAACTCCCCTTTCAGTTTATCCTAGGAAGAATGAACTCCCGAGTCATTTGGTCCTAGGAAGAATGAACTCCCCTTTCAGTTTATCCTAGGAAGAATGAACTCCCCGAGTCATTTGGTCCTAGGAAGAATGAACTCCCCTTTCAGTTTATCCTAGGAAGAATAAACTCCCGAGTCATTTGGTCCTAGGAAGAATGAACTCCCCTTTCAGTTTATCCTAGGAAGAATGAACTCCCCGAGTCATTTGGTCCTAGGAAGAATGAACTCCCCTTTCAGTTTATCCTAGGAAGAATAAACTCCCCAGTCATTTGGTCCTAGGAAGAATGAACTCCCCTTTCAGTTTATCCTAGGAGGAATAAACTCCCCGAGTCATTTGGTCCTGGGAAGAATCAACTCCCCTTTCAGTATACCCTAGGAAGAATGAACTCCCCGAGTCATTTGGTCCTAGGAAGAATCAACTCCCCTTTCAGTTTATCCTAGGAAGAATGAACTCCCCGAGTCATTTGGTCCTAGGAAGAATGAACTCCCCTTTCAGTTTATCCTAGGAAGAATAAACTCCCCGAGTCATTTGGTGCTAGGAAGAATGAACTCCCCTTTCAGTTTATCCTAGGAGGAATAAACTCCCCGAGTCATTTGGTCCTAGGAAGAATCAACTCCCCTTTCAGTTTATCCTAGGAAGAATGAACTCCCCGAATCATTTGGTCCTAGGAAGAATGAACTCCCCTTTCAGTTTATCCTAGGAAGAATAAACTCCCGAGTCATTTGGTCCTAGGAAGAATGAACTCCCCTTTCAGTTTATCCTAGGAAGAATAAACTCCCCGAGTCATTTGGTCCTAGGAAGAATCAACTCCCCTTTCAGTTTATCCTAGGAAGAATAAACTCCCCGAGTCATTTGGTCCTAGGAAGAATGAAATCCCCTTTCAGTTTATCCTAGGAAGAATAAACTCCCCGAGTCATTTGGTCCTAGGAAGAATGAACTCCCCTTTCAGTTTATCCTAGGAAGAATAAACTCCCCGAGTCATTTGACCCTAGGAAGAATCAACTCCCCTTCAGTATACCCTAGGAAGAATGAACTCCCCGAGTCATTTGGTCCTAGGAAGAATCAACTCCCCTTTCAGTTTATCCTAGGAAGAATGAACTCCCCGAGTCATTTGGTCCTAGGAAGAATGAACTCCCCCTTTCAGTTTATCCTAGGAAGAATGAACTCCCCGAGTCATTTGGTCCTAGGAAGAATGAACTCCCCTTTCAGTTTATCCTAGGAAGAATAAACTCCCCGAGTCATTTGGTCCTAGGAAGAATGAACTCCCCTTTCAGTTTATCCTAGGAAGAATAAACTCCCCGAGTCATTTGGCCCTAGGAAGAATCAACTCCCCTTCAGTATACCCTAGGAAGAATGAACTCTCCGAGTCATTTGGTCATAGGAAGAATCAACTCCCCTTTCAGTTTATCCTAGGAAGAATGAACTCCCCGAGTCATTTGGTCCTAGGAAGAATGAACTCCCCCTTTCAGTTTATCCTAGGAAGAATAAACTCCCCGAGTCATTTGGTCCTAGGAAGAATGAACTCCCCTTTCAGTTTATCCTAGGAGGAATAAACTCCCCGAGTCATTTGGTCCTAGGAAGAATCAACTCCGCTTTCAGTTTATCCTAGGAAGAATAAACTCCCCGAGTCATTTGGTCCTAGGAAGAATCAACTCCCCTTTGAGTATACCCGAGGAAGAATGAACTCCCCGAGTCATTTGGTCCTAGGAAGAATGAACTCCCCTTTCAGTTTATCCTAGGAAGAATAAACTCCCCGAGTCATTTGGTCCTAGGAAGAATGAACTCCCCTTTCAGTTTATCCTAGGAAGAATAAACTCCCCGAGTCATTTGGTCCTAGGAAGAATCAACTCCCCTTTCAGTTTATCCTAGGAAGAATAAACTCCCCGAGTCATTTGGTCCTAGGAAGAATCAACTCCCCTTCAGTATACCCTAGGAAGAATGAACTCCCCGAGTCATTTGGTCCTAGGAAGAATGAACTCCCCTTTCAGTTTATCCTAGGAAGAATGAACTCCCCGAGTCATTTGTTCCTAGGAAGAATGAACTCCCCTTTCAGTTTATCCTAGGAAGAATAAACTCCCCCAGTCATTTGGTCCTAGGAAGAATGAACTCCCCTTTCAGTTTATCCTAGGAGGAATAAACTCCCCGAGTCATTTGGTCCTGGGAAGAATTAACTCCCCTTTCAGTTTATCCTAGTAAGAATTAACTCCACTGGAGTGTTTATTCACCAGCAGGAGTGCTTTTGTCCTAGTAACAATACACTCCACTGTTCAATTGGTCCTAGTAAGAATTAACTCCCGAGTCAATATATCCTAGGATAAATAGACCCGGGAGTGTTTAAAAGGGGGATGTCGCGTGAGGAGATCGACAACAACGACGAGATGGCATCATCATTATGATGTAAGCGTCGTTGCCGGTCGAGATAGGATGATGACGGACGAAAGCCAGTCTCCACTGGGGCAACAATGAAGGCAGCGAGGCCCAGGTGTAATCGGACATCACACAGCCAAGGTGTAATAGGACACCTCGCGGCTATGGTGTAACCAGACACCGCCCGCGCTGCAGGCGAGCGACGACCCGCGTATCGAGGAGCAATCTGACACTAATTGACGATAGCTTGACGTGGGGAGGGGGGCTGACTGATGCACGCTGGAGTTCCTACTTAACAGAAGGGAACGGAGAACACGGGACTTGTACTGCTGACGAACGCGACGTGTGAACATCGGTCGAGCGAGAAACATCGGGAGGAACGACCAGCGGGGCGGCAGAGTATAGTCCGTCAGATTCAGAGACTGACGCGAAAGAACGATCTGTAGTTAGGCTGTACGAAGCAACATTTGAGATAGTCCGATTTAATATCTAAACGCTTTAATACTACGTGGAAGTTCCCGTAGAGTTAGTGTATATATATTTGTTTCTTTAATTAAATTCATTTATTAATTAAACAAAGTTCGTCGTGAATCTTCTATAGAAAAGTTAGGCACGTTAAATAAAAGTGCAAGTAAAAGAACAAGCAATCGAGGGTCGACATCAACACACGGCAAACAATCGATAGGGAAACCTTCGATTGCGACATTGGCGCAGTCGACAGGGTATTCAACTGAAGACGTCACGACGAAGAGCGGAACCGGAAACGGAAAGAGGAATCTCAACAGATCGGGACCAGCGGCGAATACAACCCTTCGCAACTGGAGAAATCGAGTGCCGGACTCCGGAGACGAAGGACTCGAAGGAACCGACAGCAACAGGCAAGGACGAGGAACAAGAGCGCCAACGGACGACCGACCATCGCTAGCAACGACGGACGGGAGTGGCAACGGAGGACAGCGGATCAGCCAAGATACCAAAAGACGGAACTCGCTCGACGTATCAGAGGGTAAGTCCTTACTGGTAGTCGTGGTAATCTGTGAGGTTGCGGTTGAGGTCTGGATGAGGATTGGTGTGCGAATAGCCGAGGCTTTTGCGTAGCTCCTTTTGCTCAGTTCTGTTCTTGTTGTATTTGTGGTAGAATTTTAGGACGTTGTTTTCTTTGATTTCTGACCAGCGGTGACTCTCCTCTAACTTACTTATCTTTTTCTATTAGTGAGCGGACTGTTGGAAGATGGATAAGTTGTCGGTAGGGAAAAGAGTGAGGGTGCAGAACATGCCCCGTCACAGACTAGTCGCATATCTGATAAAGATGGGACTAGAAGAGGAGGAATTGGGTTCCATGAGTACGGGCCAACTCCAAGAGGCGAGTGCTGAAATAATTGTGTCTGGACGGGAAACCCCGCCAGAAGTAAGTGAGGAAGTAAGCACGGGTAGCATAGAAAGCAGTATCGACTCGGCAGCGCAAACGCAGGTATACGAATTAAAACGCTTAAAATACGAGAGAGAGGAAGCCGCAAGGCTGAGAGAGGAAGCGGAGAGAAGAGAGAGAAGAGAGGAAGAGAAAGAGAGGAGGAGAGAAGAGAAAGAAGAAAGACTGAGGAGAGAAGAAAAAGAGGAAGCAGAGAAGCTCAGACTGCTTGAGGAGAAGCGGGCTGAGAGGCTGAGAGAGGAAGCGGAGAGAAGAGAGAGAAGAGAGGAAGAGAAAGAGAGAAGAGAGGAAGAGAGAGAGAGGAGACTAGAAGAGGAAGAAGAAAGGCAGAGAAGAGAAGCGAGAGAGGAAGCGGAGAAACTGAGGAAAGAAGAAAAAGGGGAAACGGAGAAGCAGAGGAGAGAAAAGAGAGAGGAAGCGGAGAAGAGACTCAGGCTGCTTGAGGAGAGAGCGGAGAGGAGAAAGGAAGAGAAGGAGGAAAGGCAGAGAAGGATCGAAGAAGAGAGAGAGAGGAGACTAAATGAGAAAGGAGAGAGACTCAGGCTCCTTGGGGAGACGCAGGCTGAGAAGCTCAGGATAAGTAGAGAGGAGAGCAGGCTGCTTGAGGAGAAGCGGGCTGAGAGATTAAGGTTTCAGGAGAAGTTGAGGAGAGAAGAAAAAGAGGAAACAGAGAGACTCAGAATGCTAGAGGAAAAACAGGCTGAAAAGCTCAGGCTTCAGGAGGAGAAGCAGAGGAGAGAAGAGAAAGAGGAAGCAGAGAAATTAAGGCTTCAGGAGGAGAAACGGAGGAGAGAAGAAAAGGAGGAAACAGAGAGACTCAGAATGCTAGAGGAAAAGCAGGCTGAGAAGCTCAGGCTTCAGGAGGAGAAGCAGAGGAGAGAAGGGAAAGAGGAAGCAGAAAAATTAAGACTTCAGGAGGAGACTTATGTAAGAGAGTACATGAAAGTGTATATTACAGGGCTCCCTGTGACATCGTCTCTAATAGATAGCGGGGCCGAATACAATTGTGCGCGAGCAGAACTAATCAGGCCGCTCAACCTACCTGTGGTCAAGCAGATAGAGGTGAAGGGGCTGAACGGTCAATCAATGATTGTGGACGTGGTGCGGCTGAGACTAAAGGGGTCTCAGGACGGCGAGGACAGCGAGGGGGAGGTAAATTACGCCCCTGATGTTCGGATATGGGCGGCACTCATTAAAGACCTTAATGAACCGTTAATTATCACGCCCACTACAGCCGACTTGCTGCGCGAGACAGCGTTGTATTCGAGTCACGCGGCCAGCGCTCCTGAAATAGACCAAATTTCAGAAGCGCAGGCGGTCGCAAGGACTGAGACGAGTGAGGAAGAGGAGAGAGGGGAGGAGGTAGAGGGACTTAGGACGCTGATAGGCGAGGATTACTTCACGGTCGCTCAAGCAGACAGTGGGAGTGTAGGAGAAATCGGTCCCGAAGAAATGGATAATGAAGAGCTATTCTTCAAGCCTGAGATACCACCCCCACCCAAGGAAGACACAATAGTAGGCAGAAACAAGATGGCGGCTGAACAAGCACAATGTTCGACACTAGCACCATTCTTGGCCCACGGGAAAATTGGGGCGAAGAGCCTCTTCACTGAAGACAATTTGCCCTTTCATAAAGACAAAATAGCTGGGCATTCTGTGAAACAACTGTGCTTGCCTAAAGAGAGAATAGACAAAGGCATCATCCAATCACCGGAAGCGCGAGGAGCAAAGAAGGAGGGCCAATGGCAAGGCCCGGCCATCATCGCTCAGGTGAAATCGCCCTACACATACATCGTGGAAATAGGGGGCAAAAGCCGCTTACTTCACGCAAATCGGATCCGCAAATATAACGAAAGAATACAGCAAGCATTGATTAACAATTGCTCCATTCTGTTCGAGAAGGACGACGACTTCGGTCACGGGGAAGCGGTGGGTAGCTTCGTCACGAGGCAGACAAGGCCCAGTGCACAAGTAGACCCTATTGCCGTTGCACACTTAACGGTACCCGAGCGGAAACAGCTGTTTAGTCTGTTAGACAGGTTTCCAGATGTGTTCTCGGACAAACCAGGTTTCTGTCCCGTCCTAGAACACACAATCACTGTTAGCGCGGAGTTCAGGCCGAAGAGTTTGCGAGCCTATAAGGGGCCGGAACTGCTCAAACCGGAGATGGAGAAGCAGACCCGCGAACTTTTGGCCCTAGGTATCATCACTCCCTCACATAGTGATATGGCAGTACACTCGAGGACGTGGCCGGATCACGTGAAACACCTAGAGAAATACTTAATGACTAGTCAACAGTCGGGTCTGACCCTTAACATTAAGAAGAGTTCGTTTGCTAGGCGACAAACAACGTTTGTAGGTCACCTGATCGGATCAGGGAGCATTGAACCGGATCCTATGAAAATCGCAGGGCTAGGGAAAATCCCTCAACCCGAGTCCAAAAAGGACATACGGAGATTAATTGGCTTCTTCAGTTATTTTAGGAACTTCATCCCTAACCTGGCTGAGACAGCCAGAATTCTCACTGACTTGACCCAGAAATCGGTGCCTGCGAAGATACCCTGGCGAATTGAACATCAAAATGCGCTAGATAAACTTACGCACGATTTGAATAACGCTGTTTGTTTGCAGACAATTGACTACGGCAGAGAGTTTGGTTTATCGACTGACGCTTCAGACAAAGCAGTCGGTTGCTGCTTATTCCAAATTCAAGACGATGGAACAGAGCGGCCAATATGTTTCGCCAGTTCTAAATTAGATGCTACGCAAGCGCGTTGGTCCACTGTGGAACGCGAAGCGTATGCTGTAATCTTTGCGTTGAAGAAGTTTAGGAATTGGATTTTTATGTCAAGGACCACCCTCTATTCTGATCACAATCCCTTGACTTTCCTAACTGCTTCTACGCCCACAAGTGCTAAACTTGCGAGGTGGGCTCTGGCACTCCAGGACTTTGATATCGCTTTTAAATATCGTCCTGGGGCGCTGAATATTCCCGCTGATCTTTTGTCCAGACTATGATTGAGGAAGAAGGCGGACTACCATGTAAGGCACCGCGACAACTGTAAATATATTTCTAACTGTGCTGATATTTTGTATTTTCATGGGAACGACGAGGACATGGTCTGGAGGAAATCGATGGAGGGAACGACATCATTCTCAGCCGGGAGGCGAACCAATGACTGGCTTTGTCCTCCCCGGGAAGGGAGGTGTCGCGTGAGGAGATCGACAACAACGACGAGATGGCATCATCATTATGATGTAAGCGTCGTTGCCGGTCGAGATAGGATGATGACGGACGAAAGCCAGTCTCCACTGGGGCAACAATGAAGGCAGCGAGGCCCAGGTGTAATCGGACACCACACAGCCAAGGTGTAATAGGACACCTCGCGGCTATGGTGTAACCAGACACCGCCCGCGCTGCAGGCGAGCGACGACCCGCGTATCGAGGAGCAATCTGACACTAATTGACGATAGCTTGACGTGGGGAGGGGGGCTGACTGATGCACGCTGGAGTTCCTACTTAACAGAAGGGAACGGAGAACACGGGACTTGTACTGCTGACGAACGCGACGTGTGAACATCGGTCGAGCGAGAAACATCGGGAGGAACGACCAGCGGGGCGGCAGAGTATAGTCCGTCAGATTCAGAGACTGACGCGAAAGAACGATCTGTAGTTAGGCTGTACGAAGCAACATTTGAGATAGTCCGATTTAATATCTAAACGCTTTAATACTACGTGGAAGTTCCCGTAGAGTTAGTGTATATATATTTGTTTCTTTAATTAAATTCATTTATTAATTAAACAAAGTTCGTCGTGAATCTTCTATAGAAAAGTTAGGCACGTTAAATAAAAGTGCAAGTAAAAGAACAAGCAATCGAGGGTCGACATCAACACACGGCAAACACACGACAGGGCGACCTTCGATTGCGACAGAGGAGTCTATTCAGCCTACTACACCGGCCTTAGGATATTTCGGGCTCCGTGCAGACTATACTGTACGGGCCCCATGACACAAGTCAAATTGTTTTTCATTGCTAATCATTTTTATTTTAGTACATTAATTGTTAACAAGTAAAACAAGTCAAATTTAGCTATACACCAGCATTCTGGATAAAGAGGAAGTTGTCGTTTATTTTATTGGCAAACTATAATAATTACTATTAGGTTGTCTTGTTCGTGTTAATTTTCTGTGACATTTTCGGGCCCCCTTAAGTTGCGGGCCCCGTGCGACCGCACGGTTCGCACGCCCCTAAGGCCGGCAATGCCTACACGCCTTTTATATAGCGTCCGTAGGCCCGGATGGCCTCGACCCTGCTCATTTTTAAAAGAATTGATCGGGTGAGATCCTCCACCAACGCTACCCGTTTGAATAGGCACCACGCCATGTTAAGGTCCCCGTGTACGGAGTGTACGGGACCGTGGTAGCCCGAGATTTAAATCTCTTAAATAAGCCACATTCGGGAGGCGATCCGCATGCTCTCTTACACAGAGGTGTAGGCCTATGCATAGGACGCAGCCTAGAAGCCCCTTGCCAATGTAGCTAACGGGACTCTTCCCTTTGTCCGCGTTTGGCGCCGACCGTCAGGACTCAGGACCCCATTTGTGGCGTTCACACTGCAAAAGGGTACTAAGGCAGTCCTAGATTAGGCTACTCTGTTGATCGTGCAGGGCTTAATGTATTGGGGGGGGGGTATTTCATACTGCTACGTCCAGCACTTAGAGCAGTGTTTCTTAACCAGTGTTCGACCGAACCCCTGGGGTTCGGTGTCCAGTGCCAGGGGTTCGGCAAAGGTCCTCTGAAATATATAGGGCCTACATATATTCAGGGTCAGTGAAACAGAGCCACGCATTTCTCACATTGTTTCCAAACGGCAACAACAAAGGACACATTAAGGTGCAATTGGTAGTGTTGGTTCGGTTAGTTAACTGTTAGTAGTTCATGTATTGTATTGAATGTATTAATATGGTATCACATTTTGGTACAATTTTTTATTTCCTTTTGTTTCCATTAGTTAAAAAAAGTATTGTTAAAACTTGAGGGGTTCGGTGAGTGGTCATGGATTTTGCTTGGGGTTCGGCTCCCTTGAAAAGGTTAAGAACCACTGACTTAGAGAGTCTTGAACTAAATTCAATGCAGTATGGATAAAAAATCGCTTTCTGACTGAAGTTGGCGTCTAACGAAAGAGCTTTGAGTATCAATTTTAGGTGCGGACGCCCGCATTGGAGATAAATCCGGTCCCCTTATCCACATCGTTGCGGACGTCCTTAGTGGATGACCCATACATAGCCGGATGTGGCCTCTGCAGCTCTTCAACTTATTAATTATTTATGAAACAGTGAACGACCTTCTCAGTACATCAACTCGTCTGCAGCTCTGCATTGTCTTCAGCGTCCCTATAAGTAACATTTACTCTCTTGCGTACATACTTACTGAATTAGATAGCGTTATGCACCAATGAGCGGCAAAGCAGTCAACCAGCGGATCGAACGCAGCCTAGAGCATGATTGGATGTATGTTGCACGTGATAAAAATCAAATAACATGATTGGCTAATGGCTGTGACGTCATACTAGAGAAACAAACACACGTGATGACGTCAAATCCGTTGCCACAGTAACCGGCAAATGTTCCAAGCTTTCGGTAATATCAAATAGAGTTAGTAATTCAATAATTTAATATATGTGGTAATATATAGATTCTGCCCATATTGATTCTTTTTCTTGCTGAAAATTGACGAACTTTAGACGCAGAATTTCGACAAGGTAAAACAATAAACGTATTAGGCCTATAATTATAGTTTTTAGCGAAACATTTAGAAGAAACGAGACCATCGTTTGAGTGAAGTGTGAAATAGAATGACTTCGTTGTCGGGTAAATTTTGTTTAGTTAGACCTGAATCTTGTTATAAGACCGTAGGCCTAACCATGCTCGTCCCTAAATAAAAAAATTCATTATTAATGTTAAATTTGTTTAAGTAAATTTGCCCAGCTAATTAGAAGACAATTTGCTGCATTTGATGAAGTGAATAATGAACTTTAAATCTTGCAGTCTATTATGCGTGAAGTTTCGATATGATTAATATACGCCTATGCCACGTGTATATAATTCTAACCTGTTGGAAGAACAGTCGACTCATCAAACAATTCTCACAAATTCTCACCTGCTGAACGAGCAGTCACGTAGTGAAACAATTCTCACCTATTGGAAGAACAGTCTCCTCTTCAAACAATTCTCACAAATTCTCATCTGTTTAAAGAACAGTCGCCTAGTCCAACAAATTCTCACCTGTTGGAAGAACAATCTCCTAGTCAAACAAATTCTCACCTGTTGAAAGTACATTCGCTCATCATAAGCGTCTCACCTATTGAAAGAACTATCGCCTATTCAATCATATTTTCACCTGCTGGGAGATCAGTCTCCTCGTCAAAAACGCCTCACCTGTTGAAAACTGTCGCCTGTGAAACAAATTCTCACCTGTTGCAAGAACAGTCTCCTAGTCAAACAAATTCTCACCTGTTGCAAGTAGCCCTACATTCGCCTCGTCAAAACGTCTCACCTGTTGAAGGAACTGTCGCCTGACATGTGAAACAAATTCTCACCTGTTGGAAAGAAGGGTGAAGGGCGACCTGCTCACAGAAACTGTCATCGGGCGACAGAGGATTGGTATGAAGCATTTAATAAGCCTAATTTCCATGTCTCACTTTAACTTGACTCTCCTTGCAGCACTTAACTTTACTATAATCTTACCTTACTTTAGTATTAGGCCTACTTTACCTTACTTCACTTAAGCTTAACTTGGCTTAGTGTACCTTACCTAATCTTACTTTAAAATGCCTCGGATCGTTAGGCCCTATCTTACCTTATCCTGCTACACCGTATCTCATCTTACCTCGCCTTTCTATACATAACTTGGGTACTTTAGTTCGATCTCTTCAATATGTAGGCCTATAACTCAGTTTTAGACAATGTTATAACGCAATAGAATTTCATTCGTTTCAACTTTCAGACGGGCCGCTATGTTTGGGGTCGTCCGCTCAAAGAAACTCGATTGTCTGCTGAAAGAAACTCGATCGTCTGCTCAAATAAAAGCTCTCGTCTGTTGAAGGAAGAGTCCAACTTAAAATGAACTCAACCAGACGCTGAAAATAAACTTAACCAAACGTTGAAAACCGAAAAACAGAAAACCGACTCAGCTGAAACTGACTTTGTTAGCGCTTCATCTGTATATAGGAAATCTCTGTTGAACATGCACTGTGATCCGTTGAAAACTGCTCTCTACCAAAATCAAGCAACGAATCGTCTACTGAAATGGAAAGTTCTGTTCGTCGTGAACAGATCAACTCTGTATTCAGCCTGTTGTCAATGGAGGCGATATGAAGATATCCTGCGTAGGCTATAATCGCCTTCTGATTCTTCTATTTGCACGTCCAATGCAAAGCTGATATATAGCCTACTGACATTCCGGCCTATGAACATTTACCAAAAAATTAGAAGAAAATGCTCTTTTTAAAGGAAGAACCATATGTGTAAGAAGAAAATGTCTACTCCGATAAAAGTGAAACTTACCAATTGTAAGAAGAAAGTTCCTACTCCGCTGGAAAAAGAAAACTTAGGTCTATATAGCCATGGTGCGAAAAGCCGATTTAGCCGAACCATGCAACCTTTGCGAACTAACGGTCGAAATCCTCCCTGAGTTGACACGTGAACGTACTACTTCCTTCCAAGTCCTCCATCCCTCCAGTCCTCCATCGCTCCAGTCCTCCATCCCTTCATCAGTCGACCTATACTACGATGATGATAACAAAACCGCTACTCATCGTGAAAACGAAAACCTACTAGGCCTACTTCTGAGAACGAAAACTGCACACCTTAGGGTGAGACTTAAACTGTTAGTTTTCCAGAATATAAAGACCTTAGTTGTGTCAGAGCCGGCCTTAACAAAACAATCTCTACACTAGATGCAATTATGACCTACACTGTCTGTGCTAATAATCAGACGGCGAGGGAGAGCACTGGCGTCGTCCTCATATGCTGAGGCTAAGAAACTGAAGTCGCTAACACTTCATATCCATAGCTTCCTCTCAAGCTAGCGTAAGGGACTGCTCTTCTTCGTCTTCTCCTTTCTCTTTCCTCCTCCTCTTTCTGCTCCTCCTCCTCTTCTACTCCTCCTCCTTCTCTCCTTTCTTCTCCTATTTCTCCTCTCCTCTTCTCTTTCTTATTCGCCTCTCTCACCCTCCTCCTCCTTCCTACTCTTCCTCCTCCTTCAACTCGTACTCGTCCTCATCTTGCCCCTCTTTATCCTCCTCCTCCTCCTCTACCTCCTCCTCCTCCTTCTTATCCTTCTTATCCTCCTTCTCCACAGAGGCGTAACTTTAGTCTAAAAAGTGGGGAGGTACCATTTCTTCTCCACTTTCGCTTTTCGCAGGGTGGCCATATTATTATTCTCTGTCAGTATTCTCATTAATTTTGGCTCTCGATTTACCTGTGTAGCTAAGAACTTTCGCACTTTGGCGGATACTGCATTCTTTGGGAGGCACAATAACAAAAATATTGATTGACATTGTTTAAAAAGTGGGAGGTACAGTACCCCCCAGTCCAAAAAGTGGGGGTACGGGTACCCCTCGTACCCCCCACAAATTTACGCCTATGCTTCTCCACCTCCTCCCTTTTCTTCTTCTAACTTCAACATTCTGCATTGATATTTTTCAGGGTGATGGTCTCTTATCTAAGAAACGTTCTGTTGATGTAGAGGCCTACGATAACGTTGTGGTATTCTCCATTGGTCTGTCGCATCAGCTCACTGATACCTCTGGAAAAGCTCAGCATAGAAGGTAGGACATGAATAATACTCAACTAG
>OY744612.1:22989231-23179047 GCA_963556255.1 Allolobophora icterica | reverse complement strand
GGTGATGGTCTCTTATCTAAGAAACGTTCTGTTGATGTAGGGCCTACGATAACGTTGTGGTATTCTCCATTGGTCTGTCGCATCAGCTCACTGATACCTCTGGAAAAGCTCAGCAAGAAGGTAGGACATGATTGCTTATACAGTCGGCCAAGAAGTGCATGTATTTATGTATGTGTGTGTGTGTATGTGTGTGTGTGTGTGTGTATTGTTGTTTCTTTGTTTGTATAGGCCACTTAATATAGCGCCTTTTAAGTCGGCTACCTCACGCATGACTACCTAACTCATCTAGATATTCAAGTGCATTTTAAGACATTTTGAAAATGTTTCCTCGACGAAGCTAAATGCACCAGCACATTGTATGTAAGCTGAAGACTGTTCCTAGATACAATGGGCTTGAGTTGAAATACAGAAGCGCGGCACCTGCATGTCTCCACAAGTAGAAATAGCGCAACGATAGCTGATCTGGTTGACTCTAGACTGGGACATTGGTACATACTGCTTCCTGATGTATATCAGTGCGATGCCCGCCGATGCCGACAAATAGGCCCTCCTCCCAGAAAGAGAATTGTATTTTATTCTTGCCTTTATGATACTATTTATCTGTCGTAACGTTTAATAAATAACCTTCGTTGTTTTACTGTGTTTCTACAGGTGCCAGTGGATTTGCTGGCGACTAGTTGTCCGTCTGATGGGAGATGGGATGGATTCTGATGCAGGTTCCGGCTGCACTTGGCTCTGTGTTATCGGTATGGTGTGGTGTGTGTGTGTGTGTGGATGGGTGTGTGTGCGTGCGTGTGCTTGTGTGTGGTGCGTAGGTGAGTGTGTGCGTGCGTGTGTGTGTGCGTGTGTGTAGGTGTGTGTGGGTAGGTGTGTTTGGGTGTGTGTGTGTGTGTGTGGGTAGGTGTGTGTGGTGTGTGTGTGGTGTGGTGTGGTGGTGGTGGTGGTGGTGGTGTGTGTGTGTGTGGGGGGGTGTGGGTGTGTGTGTGTGAGACAGCGGCCTGCTGGGCCTCTGGCGTGGCGTAAAACCCCGTAAGCCCTTTGTTGGCAGGTGGGCCCCTGGCGTGGCGTAAAACCCAGTAAGCCCTTACGCTGTCTCGTGTGTGTGTGTGTGTGTGTGTGTGTGTGTGTGTGGGTGTGTGTGTGCGTGTGTGTGTGTGTGTGAGTGTGTGTGTGTGTGTGGGTGGGTGTGTGTGTTGGTGTGTGTGTGTGTGTGGGTGTGTTGGTGTGTGTGAGTGTGTGTTAGGTGTGTGTGTGTGGGTGTGTGTGGGTGTGTGTGTGTGTGTTAGATGTGTGTGGGTGTGTGTGCGTGTGCGTGTGTGAGCCGAGGGATAAGAAGGAGAATGACGGAAGACTAGATCAGAAGGAAGAAGATAGATGTGGTGTCAGATCACAATTAAGGGGTCGATGAAGAGACAGCCGCAAGAGCACAGCCGCTACTCAGAAACTAAACGAGACGCTGAACAAAAGTTCTTCTTTATTTCTGTGAAGCAAAGTTTCGTACTTAGAAGTAATCAACAGTTAACAGTTAATGGAAAGGCCGACTCAATTCTACTTCTCTGTCGAGACTATAGTGGAAGCTTTTATTGCTGGCGAAAAAAAAAACGGCTGGCGTCCTAATTCTGACAAAGATTCTTCTAGCAAATGTTTTCATTCATTGGTGCAAAAAAAACGGAAACGAAAACAGTTATTCATTTATTTATCCAATTATACATTTATCCAACCAGTCATTCATCCATTCATCCCTTCACAATTAACATTCGTTCAATCTTTCGTTCAACTGTTAATTCGTTCCGTTAGTTCGTTTAACTCATTTCATTCATTCAGTCGGTCAATTCAGTTACTCAGTCATTCATTCATCAATTCATTTATCCATTCTTTTACTAATTCATGCATTCGGCGAATTTATGTAGCTCCTCTACATATGCGTTTGGCTCCCAGTAGATATGATTAGCCATCGTCAAGACTCAAGAGTATACAATATACAGGCTTGATGAACAAGCGCGCACTACAGCTGAAGACACGTAGCCTACGTAGGGCCTATAATTATCTCGAGAGCGCTTATGAATGCCGTGAGCGCTTCTCAATGGTTTACTTTGTAATTGACAATTTCATTAGAGCATGTTCCTTGACTGGACTTCAGTGCCCTTGCCAGGGTCCGATTTGTCAAAAAAGAATCAGAGGGGTCGGAAATCTATATAAAAAATGACTAAGCCGAAAACACTGGCGGCGATTTTGTTTGACATATGGAGGGGGAGGGCACGGGAAACTTTTGAACTGATCTGGTCAAAAAAGAGGTGTTTTCAGTAGGAGTTTTAGCTAAAGTAACCTACTAATAGGAACCAGAGCCGGTTTAGGGTGGTGGACCCATGGACGCCCAATATATAGTGGGGCTCTTTCTACAGCGGATTTGTTGCCTTTGTTGATGCGAAGTCTTCAACAGGGACAACCCGCATACCAACAGTTATAACATATCAGGCAGCAGCTCGATCATCCTTGTCTCTAAGGCTCAACTTGGTTTCGCTCCGAAATATTTATGTGACTTAGGCCTAATTTATTGCCCTCACTCTGCTGCTTCTCTTCGTCCTCTTCGTTCCTCTGACCGTTTGGACCTCCTCGAGCGTTCCCCGTGTCAGGACTTCTCTGGCTCAATCTAGGTCTTTTGCTTCCATTGGCCCTGCTCTTTGGAATGATCATGAGCTTCCTCCGTTCGTTCGTTCTTCTATATTCTTTCAGATAACGTCTCTTCCTCTTTTATCTTTTGTCTTCAACAGGGACAACCCGCATACCAACAGTTATAACATATCAGGCAGCAGCTCGATCATCCTTGTCTCTAAGGCTCAACTTGGTTTCGCTCCGAAATATTTATGTGACTTAGGCCTAATTTATTGCCCTCACTCTGCTGCTTCTCTTCGTCCTCTTCGTTCCTCTGACCGTTTGGACCTCCTCGAGCGTTCCCCGTGTCAGGACTTCTCTGGCTCAATCTAGGTCTTTTGCTTCCATTGGCCCTGCTCTTTGGAATGATCATGAGCTTCCTCCGTTCGTTCGTTCTTCTATATTCTTTCAGATAACGTCTCTTCCTCTTTTATCTTTCTTAAAACTTGCTTTTTCTCTCGAGGTCTCTCGCACTGGGAGCGCTTCTGAATGGCCCTCCCGCTAGAAGCGCTTTTTAAATATATCCGAATACAATACAATACAATAGGCCTATAGGCCTAGGCCTACTGATAATGTACGTAGGCCATACGCATAGGAAACGGCGGGCCTGGATTAGGCTAACCACGTACGGTTCCAGTGGGTCTACGTACGGAAGCAGGCCTACTAAAAATTCACAAATAAGGGCCTACCGTTATATGTTACCTTAAAATTTTAACTATAATTGTCGACTTAACCTAGTTTTTCTCCGTAGCACCACGTCTAGCTCGATCCGTAGCCTATACGTGGGCTTCACGGATTCTGACCAGACACCTAAACTTACCAAATAAACCTAGATCTTGCGGGCCGTATCTGTTATAGCGCTGGTGTTTAGATAGTCTATCTGAAGCGACTTTAGTGGCGTCGATATGTTTCGGAGATTGATATTTTTTATATTATTGACCTAAGTTGCTTCTAGGCCAGACTAATACTATATATGTTTTCCTCAACAGCAGCAGCAGAGAACCAGCGTCCATCTGATCTGAGATCTGCGTAAAGTGCGTATTAACACTTCCGTTGTATATAGATGCGAATGCAAACAAAAATGGAGGATTTTGACAAATAATAAAAAATTGCAGAAAATGGAGGATGACAGACGTCAAAAAGTAGAGGCTGCCAAGCAAACGGTGATTATAAATAATAAAATATTAAGATTTTAGATTAGTGGCTTATTGCGTTCCACTTCTTTCGCAACTTTGGTCGCTAATGGCCTGGTGCGTTTACGTGTCACTACGTGTATCTTGATGTAATAAATTTCGCTTTAGGAGCATCATTCCTCATTTTCGGTGGTTCAGTTTATGATCTACCACAAAAATTTCACGAATAAAACGACCTTGAAACTGTTCAAATGGTTGAATAATCTATCAGTCAGGTGCGAAATCAATGAATGGAATTGGTCATCCCCAATCGATCATTCAATCAGTCGGGGGTCTACCCGAACTGCCGAAACCCGAAAGTGGTGAAGTGCGAAAGTGACCTAATTCCCCAAATTGTTTTCTATCAAGCGTTCAAAACCCAAAAACTGGTATGGACTAGTTGGCCAACAGTCTGAATAGCATATTCGAAAATATCCACCTCGGTAAAACCAACGGCACGAAAACATTCCGTTTCCGAAAAACATTTAATTTTCCGTTTCCGTATCCGGAATATTTTATCTTCCTTTTATAGCGCTCTATTACAATGTTCACATAAGTGCGCCAAGGAACATGACCTGCCTCTGTGTTTTGACCTCTCTCCTTATCTCTGTTTGTGTATTTGTCTGTCTGCTTCTCTCTGTCTGGGTGTCCGTCTGTCTCTGTCTGTCTCTATGTCCATGTCTCTCTCTATCTCAACCAAAATGCATACAATTTGACCATTACACGTGTAATTATAACAGGTGTCTGTCTGCCTCTCTATCTCTCTGCCTCTCTGTCTGTCTGTCTTTCCTTCTCTATGTCCAACTTTCTCTCAATAACAATGCAAAACAGCCAAGTCGGAAAATATATACACGTCGGCACGAAAACGCGGAAAATTAAATACCTTATGCTTCCCAAAGCATGGTCATTGCCAGGCCACCATAACTCTCTGCCTCTATCTACCTCTGTTTGCCTCTCTATCTGTCTATCTGTCTGTCTGTCTGTCTCTATGTCCTTCTGTCTCTCAATAACAATGCAAAACAGCCAAGTCGGAAAATATTTACACATCGGCTCGACAACCAGGAAAATTAAATATCTTATGCTTGCCAAAGAATCGTCATTGCCAGGCCACCATAACTCTCTACCTCTATCTATCTCTGTCTGCCTTTCTATCTGTCTGTCTGTCTGTCTGTCCGTCTCTATGTCCTAGTTGTAGTATGCGGCTAGCAGAGCGGGGGGACTAACTTCAGTTCACCGAAGGACATAGAGACGGACAGACAGACAGACAGATAGAGAGGCAGACAGAGGTAGATAGAGGCAGAGAGTTATGGTGGCCTGGAAATGAGAATTCTTTGGCAAGCATAAGGTATTTAATTTTCCGCGTTTTCGTGCCGACGTGTATATATTTTCTGACTTGGCTGTTTTTCATTGTTATCGAGAGAGAGAGAAGGACATAGAGACGGACAGACAGACAGACAGATAGATAGGCAGACAGAGGTAGATAGAGGCAGAGAGTTATGGTGGCCTGGCAATGACAAATCTTTGGCAAGCATCAGGTATTTAATTTTCCGCGTTTTCGAGGCGACGTGTATATATTTTCCCACTTGGCGTTTTTGCATTGTTATTGAGAGAGAGATAAGGACATAGAGACGGACAGACAGACAGACAGACAGACAGACCAGACAGACAGACAGAGAGGCAGACAGACAGACAGAGAGGCAGACAGACAGAGAGGCAGACAGACATTTGGACAGAGGTAGATTGAGGCAGAGAGTGAGGGTGCCCTGACAATGACCATGCTTTGGCAAGCATCGGGTATTTCATTTTCCGGGTTTTCGAGCCGACGTGTATTTATTTTCCGACTTTGCTTTTTGCAATTCAACGACCAGGTAGAACGATTTTTTGGGGAAATTTCAGATGTGGTTTAATTACTTTTATTCAGATATACACTAATGACTTATTTTGAATCCTTTTTTGGGCTTTAAGCATAGGTTACCCGAAATACAAGTTCGTGTTTTCCGTGTTTTGGTGCTGATGTCGCTAGTTTTACCAGCGTAAAATATCCTGAGAAGTTAAATTTGCACCAATAATTTCGTGGATTTAGTGAAAATTCAGTTTCGGGGATTGGGGTTTTGGGGATTCGCTACACACCACAATCAGTTGACCATTTAATCAATTTGATCCTTAAAGCAACCAATCAACATATGATTAAATCAACCGACCATCTTCTGCAGATACTTGTCAACAGCTTAGAAAATCAGGTAAATGGGAAGACTGAGTGCCTGTGTTTATAAACAATATGGTTGCCACTGACTGCACTCCAATAGAGCGCTGCTACCTACCAGATACAACCCATAAATGCAAGTCACTAAGTAGCACGGACTTATATTAAAATATAATTTTTGAGGAAATTAAATTGCGTGTTACTTACTTACTTAGCGAATTGCATTATGATACAGCTTGTAACTAGCCTTGGTCTATTGGAGTGAAGTCAGTGGTGAACATGTTGTTTATATACACAGGCACTCAGTCTTTGCATTTACTGAAAATGAGATTGCTAGATCAGATTTACCAGTGGGTATTGTAGCTGTTGAGTAATGTGATGGGCAGTTCAACTAAGTTTAGGCTTTGTAGCATCTCGTGCAAGTAGAGGCTCCCTAGACATCTTCTGCAGAAGTCTCACTTTTGAGACTTCTTCTTTCAGATGAGAGAGAGAGAGCTCTCCTCTCAAAGAAGGAACAGTTTCATAAGTGACATGGCTCAAAATGTTTACTTGTATATAAATAGCATTTGAAAACACACAAAAATTACATGACCACAATGTTGCAAATATTAGTGAAATTCTTACCGAGTGATTGTTGCCACTACTGCTGAATGACTAACTGATGATAGAGGCAAGTTTTGTTGCTCAAGGTTACGTTTCAGTTGATGTTAAGATGATGTAGGTAACTACGGTAAAAGAAAGTAAAGATCGTCTGCTGTATTGCCTGTTGACAACAGATGTCAGCATATTCAGGATATCCTTCAAGCAGAGGTTTGAGGGATATCCTGGCTGAAGCATAAGCTTGACAACAGGGGTCAAACAGCCAACCTCTCTTTGTGGGTTTTGGGAACTCCGAACATGGTATCGTAGGCAGTCCCGCTGACAGAAATTCAGGGCCCATAGGCAGATCCCCAGTCATGGGTCTCTAAACTATCTTTACGTTTTATGAGAAAATTTATATAAAAAAATTTAAAAAAAAATTTATAAGTAAGGTAATATTCAGATGCTTGAAGTTTAAACTGATTATAGTTAAGTGTCAGTAATATTATATTTAAAAGGCATAAATCATAAACTTTGTTTAACTGCTATAATATTTTTCATTAGTTGATTGCAGGCCCAGCAGGGCCCACAAAAATCTCTGGGCCCCTGGGCATTTGCCCCTCTGGCCCCCTCTCCGCACGCCTGATCATAGGTCATTGTAGATAAGAATCCACCAGCAGGCAATGCATGCATTTGGAAACCCTTCACTGGTGATTTTTGTAGTTACCAGAGCGCTAATTGGCTGGTCACTGAACTTGCTTTTAATTATGACACTTAACATAGTTTAGGCAAGCATAGCGAGTACTTCAGATTAGTTTTTTTTATCAAGTGGTGCTATTTAAATTTCCAATTTAAAATGCACTGATGAGTCAGAAATTGTCAGTTTCCAAGTCCCAGCGGCAGTGACATTAGACAAACACTCCTACCATCACTTCAGCAATTGCTGTAATATGCGAATCTCACTGTTTTATTCCAGCTGGCAAAATACAGGAAAAAGAAGACTCGACAGACAAAAATATCTCAAACCAACGATACTGCAAGTGCAATTTCTGTCACTGAATTACCTTCATCTGTTGTCGATCCAGATGAGGACAAGGTTTGTATGCTTTGTTGATATACTCACAATAGTTCCTCATCGTGTAGTGAATCTGACCAGAGTACATTTTTCAAACTACCTTAACAAACACGCACTTCTTTAGATCAGTTAGATAGTCGTGTGTTCTGTGCATTTAGGTATATGTTTACACCTTGTAGGGTAAGGTAAAGACAACGTCAATGGCCCAGATGTCATTGAATGCTTTATGTTACTACATGGGAGGTACAATGTACATGTACTTAAACCTTTAACGACGAGAAGGATTAGTTTTTCCATACATTTTAGTACACGCTCATCGTTAAAGCATTAGTGTTTTGATCCATCGCTTACATCAGTGGTTTTCAACCTTTTTGTAGTGACGGAACCCTACACAAGCACTCATTTGCTCGCGGAACCCCGGGCGTTTTAGCCGTCCATTTTCCAAGAAATTCAAGTAATTGTAACTTGTATTGTTGGGGTAATGTTTAAATTTTAGAATGTTAAACTTGTAATATAAGTTTTTTGCAACTCTGGTGCAGGCTATTATAAATACATACTTTAGTCTAGCACTCTAGAATAGTGCACAGAAACAATGTCGGTAAACAACATGTATTTTACTGTATTGTGCCGGCAACTAATTCTGACAGATGGATAGAAGAGCTATAGAAACGCTGCAGGGCTGTAAGTAATTAACTTCCAAAATTTCCTTAACTTGAATTATCCTTAAGAGAATAGGCCTACCAGTCACTACCGCTTTTACCCTTGAGTTTTTTTAAACTTCTTCACTTTGACATTTAAGGCACGACGTAGGTGGCCACTCCGGGTACCCCTGTTACGGGAGTGGTGGTAGGGGACAAGTGTCTCTGATCACTACTCTCTCCAGACCTACTTCCCGCACTGACGGGTAGTGGGACACTCGTCCACGGAGTGCCTTGATACAGCTGATACAGTAGATAGTGTGTGTGCGTTTGTGTGAAGCATCCTAGAAGTAGCTTGCTACCAACGATGCTATAGAAATTGTCGTTATTACAATTACAATTACAGCTTCCATTGCTAGTTCCAAGTAGGCAATAGTGAGCCCACTTCTTCTCCCCTGGGGGTCGGGGATTCCAGATTTCGTCCTGCACGCAACAGAACGGCAACAACGGACCAACAACAATTCGCTTACAGGCGGCCGCATAGCAGTTTCCGGTCCACTCTAGGGTACCTGCCTCTCCCCTTGGTCATCTCTCGTGGTCCTACCAACGTCTGTAATGGTATGTGCCAGTCCTCCGCCCCGGTTACATACGAGGTTCTACACAACGGTCAGTAAACACGGTGCAATCACAACTGGACCAAGTGGTTGGCACTCGGCTCGACGCAAGGTAATCTCAGCAATTCAGGGCTATTGTTGGCACATCCTCCCTCTATCCCAAACGGGAACAGGTCGGGGGCAATTAAACCAATTTCACGCCAAGAGGGTTGGCTATATTAGAGCGCCTGTTTCGCCTACCCCGCCGTTTACCCGCGTAAAAATGCAAATATAAAATGCAACTATGCACTCCCGTAATAATGTTAACTATGTTAACATAGAATTGTGTTTAGCATGAACGCCGAAAAAGCTGTGAAGAATTCGGTTATTTGATCATTCTTTTGTGAAATCAGTTGGTGGTTTTTAAATTTAAGACTGCTGTCGCGGAACCCCTGGCCGACGCCCGCGGAACCCCTGGGGTCCGCGGAACCCCGGTTGAAAACCACTGGCTTACATTATGCATACATACATATATGCAAATGAGTTCATTTGGTCTGTTTGCTGTGTGGAAGCAGGAATTCAGAGTCAGTCCACGCCAAGACGAAGCCATTGCAGAGGAAATGGATCGTACGTCTGGAGTCTTCCACTTAGACGAATCACTTAGAGACAGACAGTCTCTGCTTGGTAATCTTGTTGAGGAAAACGAACGCCTTAGAGCACAGGTCTCGCAGCTGGTATGCTCTATTTCTTTCTATCGGCTATAGTAACATAATTCGTTTAGATGTATTTCTTTATCTTTCCGTGCTTGTTTTTGGAAGGCACTGTTCAGTGCCCTTACCTTATCCTTTTCTCCTGCCTTCTTTGCAGCCTTCCTATCAACCGCCATGCATATGGCTTCTCTCGATAGCCATGTCGTTGTTGTGATTTTCTTCTTCTTTGGAATGTGCTTATCTGCGACTTCGACTATTGTTTTCTTCATCCTCTCCCATAGGTTGTTCGAATCCTCTTCCTCTTCTATCTCATCTCTCTCTAGTACTTCAAACCGATTCTTTATTTCCATCCTGTATTCCAGTGTGATACCCTTGCAGTCGTATCTGATCAATCGATCTCCTTTCTTTATCTTTTTCAATTTCGTTCTCAGTGTTGCTACCAATAGCTCATGGTCAGTTCCACAGTCCGCTCCTGGCCTTGTTCTCACATCTCTTATTGTGCTTTTCCATCTTTTGTTTATCAGTATGTAGTCAATCTGGTTTCTATGCTTCCCATTCGGTGACGTCCATGTGTACAGTCTTCTCTTAGGCTGTTCGAACCATGTGTTCATAATTCCTAAGCCATTCCCTTTGCAAAACTCAACAAGTCTTTCTCCTGCTTCATTCTGTTCACCCAGGCCATGACTACCTAATGTGTCTCCATCGCCTCCGGTGCATTGACCCACCTTCGCATTGAAGTCACCTATGATCACTAGTACGTCGCCCTTCGGAGTTCTGTCCACTGTACTTTGCAGGCTGGTGTAAAAACCCTCGTGTTCCTCTTCTAACGATATCGATGTTGGAGCATATACCTGTATAATGGTTATGTTGACCTTTCTTCCTCTGAATCTTACACTCAAAATTCTATCACTCACTGTATCATATCCCATTATCGCATTTGCGCTTGACTTGTCACACATGATTGCAACTCCATTTTTTCCTCTCTCTTTTTGTCCTGACATTATTATCCTGTATCCATTCCAACTGAAATGTCCTTGTCCCTTCCACCTTGTCTCACTTAATCCTAGGATTGCTATGTCTAATTTCTTCATCTCTCCCTGTATCACGTCCATCTTTCCGCTCTGCATACTTCGCACGTTCCATGTGCCCAACTTCATCTTCTGCTTACAGCTCAGGTTGAGTCTTTCCCCTCCGAATCGATCCACCTCTAGACGTCCTTTCGGCTTTAGTCCTGTTGCTTCATTAGATCGAGGGGCCCTTGACTCTCCGTCTTGCTCTTCCCCAGTAGCTTCTAAGTCACGCTCCGGCCTGGGAGTCCCACCATTCGCAACTATCACCGTTTTTGGCTTAGTGTGTTTCATGACGATTTTCTTGGCAAGTTAACAGGGGTGGTTTGCCATTGCCTTCCCCTGGTTTTGCCTGCCGTGCCCGTTCGTTCCCCTTCCTAGGAAGGGTACCAACGGTCCGCACCACGAGAAGGTGGGCACGGAGGACTTTGGTTCACCAGCCCAGGTCGGATCCGAGTCTACGCTCAACAGAGACGTCGGTCAGGTCGCCTCCCCGTTTTACTCTGTACTAGAGTGACTGGTGAACCTTTGCAGAGAAATGGAAGACGAGGGAAGGAAGGGACGAACCAAGGAAATGTTCTCAAAAGTAAAGACAATCACGGGAAAATTTGCACCTAGAATGGGCTCAATGAAGGCAGGAGATGGAAATGTAATCTGCGATGAAGAAGGGATAAAGCATAGATGGAGAGAATACACGGAGGAGTTGTATAGGGAAGACAAACGAGTCAAAAAAGAACAAATTGACGTAACAGAGTATGAAAAGGAACCGGAGGTCATGGAAGCGGAGGTAGAATGGGCAATCAGACAACTCAAGGACAATAAGGCACCCGGTCAAGATGGGATACCTATAGAACTGATAAAAGCAGGGGATGATGCGATGATAAAAACAATAACAAAATTGTGCAATCAAATATGGGCAACTGGAGAATGGCCGGAGGACTGGAAGAAGTCGATCTTTATACCTATATTCAAGAAAGGAGATGCGAGGGAGTGTGAAAATTATAGGACGATAGCAATGATATCACACACTAGTAAAATATTACTGAAAATAATTCACAAAAGAATGGAAGGCACAATTGAAAGAGAACTTCCGGTGAACCAGGCAGGGTTTAGGAAATCTCGTGGAACTCGAGACCATATAGCCAACATGAGGTGGATAATGGAGAGACAAAGGGAGTATGGACAGGAGGTTCACATCTGTTTCATTGACTATAGCAAGGCATTCGACTGCATTAACCATGATTTAATGTGGAAAACCCTGCTTGAAATGGGAATTCCGAAACACCTGATAATGTTACTAAAGGGTTTATATGAAGACCAGATAGCGGTGATAAGAACAGAATACGGAGACACTGACAATTTCAGAATCAAGAAAGGAGTGAGGCAGGGATGCATCTTGTCTCCATTCCTGTTTAATCTATATGCTGAAAGAATAATGAGAAAGGCAGAACTGGAGGGGGCAATTGAGGGAGTAAAAATTGCTGGAAAGACACTGAATAACCTTAGATACGCGGATGACACAACATTAATGGCAAAAAGAAAAGAGGATCTGGCAGAACTGATAAGAAGGGTCAGGAGAGAAAGTGAAAAAGCTGGTTTATACTTCAACATAAAGAAGACAAAGGTCATGACAACAGCAGATTGGGATAGTTTTGAGATAGACGGAGAGGAAATAGAGGTGGTAGAAAGCTTCACATTCCTAGGATCACTGGTTGGAAAGGAGGGAAAGTGTGATCCAGAAATAAAACGAAGGATTGCTATAGGGAAAGCTGCAATGACCGGACTGGAAAAGATATGGAAAGACAAACATGTGAGCATAGAAACCAAAAAAAGGCTCGTGAGAGCACTAATCTTTCCTACGGTACTGTACGGTTGCGAGACGTGGACAATGATAAAGAACATGGAAAATAAGGTTAACGCTTGTGAAATGTGGATATGGAGGAAGATGCTGAGAATATCTTGGACTGAGAAAAGAACGAACGAATCAATACGAGAGGAGATTGGAGTTGAGAATGAAGAGTCGTTAAAACAAACTGCGACAAGAATGAAGCTAAGGTTCTTTGGACATGTTATGCGATCTGATGGTCTGGAGAAGGAAATGATGCTGGCGTGCGGTGAGGGGAGGAGAAGACTGGGTCGCCCAAGGAGGAGATGGATGGATGAGATACAAGATGTAACTGGCATGAATTTGGCGGAATTGAGAGACTTGTCATCGAATAGGAGACGGTGGAGTGTGTTCACCAGGACGATCGCTAGAGCTCCACGAGCTGACAGCACAAGGTGACAAGGTGATAGTAACATACTGTATATTTTTGTAGCTTACTGTATAACTTTGTAACGTAATGTGACAGTTTTGTAACATGCTGTATAATTTGCAACACACTGCCGTTGTTGTTTAGTGTATCGTTACTGTATCATTTGTGACATACTGTTTAATTTTTTAGCATATTGCATAATTTTGTAATACACTACCAGTTTTGGTGTACTGTATCTTTGTTTAACATGCTGTATCATTTTGTAATACACTGTAGTTTTGTAAGATACTGTACCATTGTGCGACACTGTACATTTAATTTGTGAAGATTTAGCTTAAGTTGTATTTTGTTTTTTCATGTCTTGCACCATGATTTCATCAGACTCTCCTTATAACGTTTATATCGGGTGACGCATTAGCTGTTGTGTTATAAAGAGTGTGTCATATAATAAGACCATAATTTCAAGCTGTTAAATTTAGAATTTAAGTTCCTGACTGCATTGTGTTAGAACCTGTGATATCTTGTAATGTAATCACAGATTTACAGTCGGCTGAGTCGGGTCTCGTTAACACGCCCCCCTGGGGGGACATGCCTTATGATACAGCGCGTAAACCGGACCGCGCGTAAAACGGGATAACATTTAAGTTAAATAGTAACAATGTCTAACGACCTGAAATATTCTCCAGTCATGCCACTGTGCGGTTCTCGTAGCCAGACGCGAGTTTAAGTTACATGTACTTTGTTTCAGATAAAAATAGTACAAAAATAAACGCATGCTACGTGTGGTTTTTGATCTAATTTTAAAGTATAATGCTGAAATACTGTAATCCAAAAACCTAATAAATAAAATTTTATAAAAACTCGCTGAAGTCACCCGATATTTGCATCCCATTTTCCCGCTCGGACAACATACTCTGCATGCCACGTGTAAACTAGCTTCAAAGTCAGAATTCCTTTGCACAAAGCCACTTTATTTTCGTAACTTGATACGTCAGAGGGTTTTTCATTGTCAGATTCATCGAAATTTTCATCATTTGAATTTAATTCCTCGAGTAAACGTTGATTTAAAATGTCTGCGAGTGTCCGCCATCTTGGATTATTTACACACGCGATAGATTTAGATCTCAGTTTTCATTGGTTGAAATACACGTTTACGTTCTCATTCTACAAATATCTTCCACTTATTTCTTTGCTGAATTATATTATCTTGGCCTAGATGAACCAAAGCGGCCATCTAAGCAAAAAGGACAAATAAATGCGCTGTTCAGAGCATGTGCCATGATTGAATTAGAATTACATCCAGCTGTAAAAGTCGATATTATAGCGCTGTAGTATGGTCCATATGCCGCACGCGTTAACCGGTATGGCGTGTTAAGTTAATTGCTTTGGGCGACATAAAATGACTTCGCGTTAAGCGGAATGGTGTGTTAAAAGGGGGCGTGTTAACGAGACCAGACTGTATATAGCGCCTCTTCAAGAAAACTCATCAGAGGCGTTCTCGACCTAACGACGAAAAACCAGGATCGAACAAAATGGTTTTCGAATGCTTACAGTATAGAGGTAAAGAAAGACTGAGAAGCTCATGTCGTAAAGATGCTAGGTAACCTATTCCAGGAAGTTGAACTAACCAAAGCAAAGCTTCTGTGCTGTACTGTGGATGTTCTGGTTGAGGGAACATCGAGGTCACCCTGTGCAGCAGAGCAAAGAAATCTTCGGCCAGGATTGGATGCGACCGAGACACACAACCCCCTAAGATAAGATGGAGCACAACCCATAGTGCAGCTATGCGTAGGCATTAGCATCGTATACTCTGTATTTGTGCATCAGCAGCCAGTGCAATTCCTCACGCATGAAGCTGGATATATGCCCAAACCTTGGTATGCCTCCTATGAGATGGGCTGCAGTATTTAAGATAACCTGCAGTTGGTTACTGCGGGAGTAAGCCCTTGTGTATGTGGCACATTCATGATATTTCTTCTGTTTTTAATTTATGAATGAAAATTGTTAAATTAATCTAGGAGTCTGCCGAATCGGATATTATTCGAGATCTGCCCGTTCCCGAAAAAGAAGTTCTCGACTCTTTGGATGATTACAGCAACAAGGTCAGATTTGCTATTTCTGTGCAAATATAGGCATTTCCTTGTACTGTGTTGACTGTTTGCATGCCAGATATTATTAGCCTTTGTTCTTGCCCCAGTCAGAATTTTTAGTAGGGTTTTAGTCCATTTCACTCCTTAAGAGTAAAAATTTAAACATCAGGTTTGTTTAGAAAAGTAGTTTGAATAAGCCTATGTCATTTAATTTTATGTGTGTGCTTGTAATTTATAGATGTGAATGTGATGGTGTGGATTAAGTGTTTCATCACATTGTTTTTCTACATTCTGCTAATGATTTAAATCAATATATGTTGCAACTAAATATAATACAACTGAATATATGTTACTAATGTAGTATTTCTTTAGTTTTTATTAGGTTACCTTTAAACTGTGGAGTCCAGGCAACAGTCTTGTCATTTTTCTGGAACGCACCATTGCTTGCTTTTTTCAATACTAATTTCACAATCTTGGTGGTATGCAAATCTCCAATGATCAATTATATTAGCTAGAAGCAATTGAACGTCGCATATGGTTATGTTTGGGATGGGCAATGATGTAGCTTTGCAGTTAAATGAAAGACATTAATTTTATCTCAGATTTTTGCATAGATCTCAAGCCAGGCATTTCAAGGTAAAGTGATATTGTCCAGAAAGTATTGCAGAGGCATTTCTACAATCCTCTAGCACAGAATATGTTTACAAATTAAATAAGGTGAGGTAATGGCATGTAATATGTAAGAATAATATAATCTATAAGCAACTAAATACCCTAATAACTAGAAAAGTCAAAGTAACAACATTCTTTGTGTCGTTGATGTGTGGAATTCACTTTACCTTTAATGTGCGTAGACATTCAATTACAACGCAAGAGCTGCTGTGGTAATTGTTCTGAAATTGTTGTTTTCATCCTCAGCTGAAGGAATTTGAAGAGGCGCTGGCTCGCCGAGATGAAGTTATTGGCGTTTTATCTTCAAATTTGCGGAAGGTGACAGAAAATCGCGACACCTTGCAGGTAGAATATACAGGACAGGCCAATCAACTGATGCAGCAGGTGCACCTTCTGCAGCAGCAGCTCAAACAGGTATCCAAAATCTATCTAAAAGTTCACATATGATCTTAGAGTCATGTAAACATATTGCGATATATACGAATATATGCGTTTTGGCAATGACTTAGGCAATACAGTTTTTGACAGGTTGGGGCTGATGCAAACAGAACCCTGGGAGCCCACAAGTTTTGAAGTGCAAGAATCCATGCACATTAAGATAAACTAGGAATGAAAGTCACTGCAGTGCTGAATGACAAATTGTGCCGTTTGACCAGTATCTGGCGCTACTCTCAGAAGCAAGACCTGTAAAAGAAGTTCATGTGATCCACCATTGACAATTCTTCCAGAAGCGCACCAGGTTACAGTAGTTACAGGCCGTGGAATGATAACTGAAATCACAATTTTGAACTTAGTAAAAAAAAAAGATTAAATTGTATACAATGTAAAACATAAAGCTGAGAACTCGACATAGCTTTAAACATGCACAGTAACAAAAGTACAGCTGTAATAAGCATAATAACATGATTATGAAATCTAAATATTAATATAACATCTGTTACAAGGCTGGACAAACAAATACTGGTCCACAGCATCAGAAAGTTTGAGAAGCACTGCTTCATCACTTTAACGACGAGCAATGTCGAGCATGTACTAAAATGTATGGAAAACTAATCCCTCTCGTCATTAAAGGGTTAATGTGCTTGCAACCATGCAAGGACACTATAAAGATCCAATGATATTTCATTACCATCCATCATGTTTGCTCTGTGTGTTGTTTTGTAGTGCAATTATAATAATTTAGAAGGCATCAACTGATGGTCACTAAAGGTGAAACTGTTGTGAAATATTATTTATGTGTTTGTTATATGATGCAGGCTGGCAACTGGTTACATCTGCAAGACCACAGTTCATCAGCACAGGCACTTCTCGAGGCCAAGAACGAACTGCTTGCATTGCACGAGGACTGTCGCCAGAAGGAGAACCAGCTCATCATCTTGCAGAACCTCGTCCACGAACGTGACACTACGCTCCAGCAGATCATCGTTCGTTTCAACGAAACCACCCGTGACTTTGCTCAGATCCACGAGGAGAACCGCAAGCTCAAGGAACTCTTCGAAACGACTGAGGCTGAGGTCACCTTGCTCCGGACCGAGCAAAATGCACTTAAAACCGAAAAGGTTGAGTTCAATAGCATGCTGCACGAACTGCGTGCCGATTCAGGATCGGTCGAGAAAGAGAGTGCTAAGCTGTTATTGCGGCTGCAGCAGGAGAATGAGGTCCTGAGGCGGAAAGACCAGGAGAATGCCGAAGTTGTGCGACAACTCATGGCAGATGTCGAGAGCCGGCACAAGGGCCAGGATACAGCTCCATCGAAAACACAGGATTCAATTCAGGTGGAGACGTCCTTTACAAAGGAAGAGCTTGAAGCTGAGGTTGAGAAACAGCTGAACAAGCTCAGGGCAGAACTGGACGAAATCTACGGCACGGAAATTGGGCGAATGAAGGAACACCTTCAGGACAAACACCGTGCCGAACTCGACAGGCTGAATGTGGAGCTGAAACGTACTGCAGAGGAGAAAACTCGTTTCTCTGGCCAGGTTGAACTGTGGCAACAACAGTACGTCCGCCTCAGCCAACAGAATGTATCGAGTACTGACCTGGTCGAACAGCTGAGCGCACTTGTTTCAGAGAATATCCAGCAGAAGCAGCTGATTGAGGAGCTGAGAACACAACTGAAAGATGAGCATTTGAGTAGGACAAAGCTGGAAGAACGAAATTGGGCGAGCAACATCACCGCAGAGGGAAAGCCCAACCAGGATGAACTCGTGAGTTTGAAAAACAAAATTCAGACCCTGAGGGAACAGACGAGAACCCTTCAGGGAGAGTTGAGTGCTGTAGTAGAGGAACGCGACAAGCTGCTTTCAAGCGTAAGAAATCTGCAGAGTGAATTGGAATCTAGTCGTAAGGCTCTGAGCGAGGCTGGTGATAGACACGCACACGAGAGAGAGTTGCTTCAAAAGGAGGCTGCTGACGATATCCAAGAACTTGGAATTCAGTTGTCTGAATTTCAGAGTCGCCAAAAACAGCTTGAATCGCAGAACACTGACCATCAGACGACTTCCACCGAATTATGTCGCATACAAGAACAACTCAGACAGACACAGCTGGACCACAGTGAGCAGCTGGCCACTTTGAAGATCGAGTATGAGAAGTACGTGCTCGAGTTGAAGTCTTACCACCAGGCAGAGCTGGAGACGATGAGCCAACAACACACCTGGAAGATTAACGAGCTTCAGTCTGTCGTGAAAACACAGCGGGAAGAACAGGTGGATCTTGTGCATCGGCAGCTTGACGAGGCCGAGCAAATGTACCAGACCCAGCTGGAGAATTTTCAGAAGAGAAAGGAGGAGACGCTCAAGCAAGAGGCAGAGCAGTTCAGAGCACAGATGGATGAGATGAGGGAAAGCCTCGTGCAGCAACATTCCAGGGAGATTCTTGAGCGAATTGAAGAGGTGAAGCTGCACTATGAACAGACAATTTCGACGCTGCGTCAGGATTATGAAATGACTGTGGCTCAGCTGAACGATCAGTTGAGTGGGACTAAGTCGGAGAGGGAAATCCTCGCCCATTCCGCACAGGCTCCGGACCGGTCATCAGATGCAGTCGACAGTTTACAACTGACCATCAGCGATCTTACCACCAAGTTGAAGAAAGTGACGAAGGAGAGGGACTCTGCTATGCAATCGCTACAGACCGTATACAGTGATCGCATCGAAATGAAACAGACCCTTGATCAGATGAACTCCGAGAAGGAGCACCTGCTTGCCAAGATGGACCGCATGACAGAAGAACGACAGCTGGCCGAGACGCACCTGAGCGCCATGTGCTCGGAGCGAGACGGGTTGAGGCACCTTCTCGACAGGCGGGAATCCAGTCAGTCGGCAACAACCAGTAAAACATCTTCAGATGTTCCATTGGTGGAGGTGGAACCTGGAACAAGGAAGCTTAAGGCAAGAGAACAACTTGATGCTATCGTCCGAGAAAGGAAGGCTTTACAGCATCTGATACTTTCAAATCCTGAAGAACGGGCCACAGTCCAAATGCCTTCTGTGATCGGTGAATCTTCCGACCCATCACAGTACTCCCTTGTCGACCAGCTGCGTTTTCAGTTCGAGGATCTGAAAGTGCGATACTCACATGAGATTCGTGAATCAAAGGAATATCAAGTGGTGCTCTTGGAGAAAATTGAAAATCTGCTGCAAGAAAGTGAAATACTTAGGAACTCGACAGAATCTCGTACTGAAAACAGAGAGCAGGAGGTCAGTGCACTCTCGTTGCAGTTGGCTGACCTTACTAATCGTTGCAGCGTTCTGAGCTCAGAGCTTGAAGAACGAAACCAGTTCATTGAAAAACTCCAGTTTTCACAGGGGGTTGCAGACAAGGAGCATGACATACAGTTAGATAAGCTATTAAAGGAGAATGAAACATTGAAACAGGAAGTTACTGAGAGCAAGCAGAAGCTCAAAGATGGAATATCGGATGAAGAGGCTCAACAGGAAAGATCAAGAAAGCTGTCTGAAGAATGTTTGACACTTAAGAAGGAACTTGATACATTGTTAACTCAAAATGAAACTTTTAAACAGGAGCTGACAGAAAAACAGAATAGGATGGAATCTCTTAAAACCTCGTATGAATCATCCAGAACTGAAAGCTCCAAAAACATTAAAGAATTGTCAGAAGAATGTTCAATACTCAAGTTGCAACTGGTTGAAACTCAGAAAACCATGGACGAAAGTAAGAGACAAGCAAGTACTGTGATTTTAGATGCCCAACCTGTTAGCCCAATGAAAAGGACTCCTGAAAAGTTGAGCATTGATGTTACTCACGTTGGAAAAAGCAAAGCACTAGAGATGGATCCAGGAGAAATTCTGATCCTGAAGCAGGAATATGCTTTGGTCTGTGCTGAACTCCTTCGTCTGCGAGAGATGCTATCAAGTTTACAGAATGTAAACAAGGAGAGGGAGGATGTGCGAGTTCAGTTCGAGCGACAGATTGCTCTGCTCCGCGAAGAGCTTTTATGTCAGACATACGAACCCTTGCCAGGTGCAGCCAGAAGTCTTGAAGAGGAGCTGAAGCAGAAAGAGGATGAAGTGCTGGATTTGAAAAATCAGCTGTCTAATGCGCTTACAAAAATGAATGAACTGCTCGTCGAAAGAGATTCGCAGCAATCAGATTATGAAAACGAACTGGATCAGATACGCCATGAACATGCTGAGGCGCTGCACCGGATAGATGCGCTCGTCCAGGAGCATAACATCATATTCCAAGGATTCGGCAGCAGTTCTTTTGGACCAGTCACCATGGAGATGATGCCTCCTTTGACAGACCAGAACATTGAAGAGGAACCTAGCCCAAGAAAAGTGGTTTACGAAACACAGAGTCTGGAGATTGCTCATCTGAGGAATGAACTATTAGAGGCACTTGGCCAGAGTGAATCTCTGTCCACCGAAAACAGTACACTGCAGGCGAAACTGGAAACAGCATCCCTTGATTTTCTCAGAAACATCGATGAGGCAAATGTAGAGAGTAAGAGAGAGAAAGAGACGCTAGAGAAATCTATAGCGAGCATCAAAATAGAACTGACGCAGTCAAACTACAAACTCGAATGTATATCCATGGAAAAAGAACAGCTAGTTGCTTCTCACCAAAAGGAATTGGACCGGTTGACATGTGACTATGAGATTCAGATCAAAGGGCTTTTCAGTCGGATTGAAGAGGCTAACGCGGATCGTGAGCATGAAGTGACTTCGATCAAGAAACGTCTTGCCGAGCTGCAGGGTGAGGTTGAACAGATGCAATTAGAGAAGGTGAACCTGGAACAGGAATTTGTTTCTGAGATGCAGAAGATGTACAAGGAACACGAGGTTCGGATAAAAAATGTTCGAGATAGCTACGAACAAGACCTAGACTCGTTGCAGCAGGAACTGGCAAAGGGAGCAGAAGAGACGACGGCTCGTTTGGAAGAACTTGACGGTGTACGACAACAAAACACCTCACTGTTGAATCAGCTTGATCAGTTGCTGCAGGAGAGAGACTGGACAAAGGCTCGACAGTCACAGGAGGTGCTAGCTGAGATGACACAGTCGGAGAAGGAAGCGGCACTCCTTATTCGCGTCGATGTTCTTGACAGGGATAAGGCAGCTCTGAGGAATGAACTGGGTCAACTGAGGGATGAATATTCCAGCAACTACGATGAGCTGGAGAGAGCTCGGGCTGCAAATGAGGCCTTAAGAAGGGACCTGAATGTACTGAATGCAGCAAAAGTCGACTGGAAATCTGACGCGGGTGCCAAAGAAAGTGTTGAATCACTGATGACCAGCGTGAGTCTTGACGATAGCACACTTAAAGAAATAGATGATAGCTCTGTGCATGGTGATCCCCACATTAAAATGCTGAGCAAAAAAGTCCGATCGCTGCAGATGGAAAAAGAGCTCCTTGCTAGCATGGTGGAAAGGCTAAACCGAGAAAAGGAAAAGCTCATTTCGTATCTGGTCACAAGGTCTCAGATTGATCAGGCGTACGAAATTGACATGTCACACCTGGACCTTCAGTCGGGAAAGAATGCGAATGAAAGCGGTGCTGGCATCGATTCCAAGGATCAAAGACTTCGGTCACTAGAGATGGAGAAGGAGCTGCTCGTGGGAATGCTGGAGAAGCTGAGCCAAGAAAATGAACGACTAGTTGCTCACTTCAGTGCTATGGATATGTTAGGGAGTGACCACGAAGGTGTGGACGCTGGCGTTGTGAATATTGGCAGTGATCTGAGCCTCTACCCTGAGGGCGATGTCTCTGGGGTCGTTACTAGGGACGAAAAACTGGAAGTTGAATGTCATGTTGTTCTGCTGCAGGAGGAATTATCATCTCTTAAGGAAGAAAATGAGCGACTGAAAGAAAAGATCAATGCTTATGAACAGAGTCTAGGGTCGTTGAATTTGGAGCTGCAGAGTAAAGACTTGATGCTGTCAGAAGTGTCCCAGAAATTAGAGGAGCTGAGTAAACAGCAGAGACAAGAAGATAAGCAACTTGTGGAAGAAGCACTGATTGTTGATCAGAACGTTTTGATAGATGTTCCATCTGGTGATAAGGGCCGCATAGAAGAAACACTATCTCACGACAAACAGCTTGACAGAGAATCTTATGCAGTTTCTGGAACAGATATGGTAGATGCAAACAGCTCAAAGGAACAGCTCTTGGCTGAAATTGAGAGACTGCGATTGATGGTAACAAATACTGAGTACAAAAAAGAAGAAATTTCACTGGTGAGCAAGGAAATCGTTGAACCTGAAAATATACAGCCAAGTGTAGACGATATTTGGAGAAAAGGTGAAGTTGAAAAATCGGTAGAGATTACGTGCCTTAAAAATGAACACCAGCTTGTGGTTGCAGATCTGTCTAGCCAGATTTATCAGCTGAAATCTCAGCAAGATGCAGTTGTATCTGAGATCAAACCAATGTTACAGGAATTTTTGTGTTTGGATTGGTCTCCAGTTCCAGAACAACTAAGCTCACAAATCACAGAGTTGCTGGAAGATAGTGGAGAGCAAGTAAACCTTCTGAATTTAATGCAGCTATTGAAACAAGGAAAATCTGTTGTTGCTAGTAATATGAAAAGTGTGATTGATGCAAGAGATTACAGTTTGGAGGAAAGAAAGAGCCAGATTGATTCTCTGATGGAGGAAAAAGGAAAGCTGGCAAAGGAGCTGGCCAATGTGAGAAGCCAGCTGCTGGAAGTCCTGCCATTTAAGGAAGTGGTTTCAGTTGATCCTGAGTTAACATTGGGTATGTTGATTGACCAAGTGAACCAGATTGTCACAGAAAAGAATTGTCTGGAGGAAGCAAGGTCTTCTTTAGAGAAAGAAAAGGAAAAAAGTGTGGCCACTATAGGCCATCTGGAGATGGAACTGGAAAGAGTTCGATGCCTCTATGCAGAAGCAGAGGAGAAGCTGTCTGTAAGCCAAAAACCCATGGAAGAAACCATCTGCTCAAATGGCGCTGAAACAGTGACCAGTGGCAAACTTCTATCTCAAGAAAATAAGCATCTTACCCTTTCAGAAGACTCGAGGGTAGAGTTTGAGGTGCAGACTGTGGAAGAAACTGCAGTGAAGACATTGGGCAAGGAGGTACAAATGATAAAAGGGTTTGATGATGTTTTGATCGCAGAAATTCAACCAGCTGAAGAATCTGGTGGAATGGAAGAGAAGAGAGAAGCACTGGAATTGAAGAAATTACTGACTGAAATGAGAACAGAGAAGACTGTGTTCGAGTTGGAATTGAGCAAGCAGGTCAATGAACTGTCTTCTAGACTCAGTCAGTTATTAGTGACATCATCCACTGGTGGCCAAGATACGGAAAGGCAAATTGCTGCTGATCTGTTGCAAATTGAGGAGGCTCCATCAGCTTTGGAAATAAGAGATTTCAAAGAAGAAATTGGTGTTGCACCCGATGTTCAGGCTAAGATTGATTTGGGTGCTGATATCCTACAGTTGTGTTCCAACGTTGACCAGGTTTTGAATAGATTGTCTGAGAGCGAATCTGCTAATTGGGAGTTAACGGCCAAGTTGAAAGAGGCGGAAATCCAATCGGACAGTTTGAATTTACGAGTGACAGAATTTGATGCAATAGTGACGTCAGTTAAGAGAGAGAGCGATGCACTGATTCAAGGCTTAGAGATGCGTGTGGCTGAGTTGGAAGCAGAGAAAGACGCTTTGTATTCTGTAACAAATGAGCAGAATTTGTTAGCGGCAACATTGCAAGACGAGTTAAAGCAACTGCGTGAAGTGGATCAAGAGAACTCTGATGTGAGTGGGCTGAAGATGCAGTTAGAAGCCTTGTTGCAGGAGAAGCAACAGCTAGCTGTGGAACTCGATGTGGCTCGGTGCAACATGGAAAGCTATCAGACTGATCTAAGTGCTGTCAAGAAAAGTGATAGAATGAGTGTTGAAGTGGCCGTTGCAGATGAGAGAGCCATGTCAGAACAGGAGTTGACAGTGGAAGACATGAATGCCAAGGATTTAACTTGCAAAGATGGGTTGAAAACCATGACAGAACAACAGGTGAAGGAGGAAGATGTGGATACTAACGTTTTAACTTCCAAAGCTGGATTGCAAACCATGACGGAACAACAGGTGGTTGTCGGGGATGTAACTTCTGAAGCTGGATCAAAAGTTGGTGTTGTTGAGGAAACATGTGTCATACTGGGGCAGGAACGCGAGTGTGAACAAATGTTGCCACCTGCGAAAATTTCAACATTTGGCTCTTTACAGGACATTCCGAGCTCACCAGGGTTCACTGTGAAGCTTGAATCTGCATTGGACGGTGCAGTACATGATGAGATTCCATCAGACTTTGACAAATCTCAGAAGTTCTTGTCTGTTGAAGATGAAAGTGGAAAGGTAGCTCCAGTTAGGTTGGTAGAGAGAGGTTTGATGGTCTTACCTAATGTTGGAAATGTGGAAGTGGTTGAAGAAATTGCTCAGTCTGAAAGTATGGGAATGGCTTTGGAATATGAAAATGTTGAGCAGTCTAATTTTTCAAATTTGATTTCTACCACCTGTGGCATTGAACAAGTTTCACCTAAGATAGCAGAGACAAAACTAGTTTTGACTGCTGAGAAACAGGTTGTTAAACAAACCGCTGAGGCTTTGTTTGTAGAAGTGCAAAACCAAGCTGTGACTCTGCAGGAGTTGAGAGCGATTCAGGAACTTGTAACTGTGCTAAACCAGCGGATTGAGATACAAGACAGAGCTCTTGGAGAACTGGCAGAACTGGGCAACAGATCTCAGCAGGACAACACAGAGAAAGTTATTTTAGTGAATCAGCTCAGAACAGATAATCTAAAGCTAATTGACGAACTCTGTACTGTTCAGGAAGAACTTTCCAGTATTCAGACCAACCTTGAATGTGTGACTGAAGAGAAGAAACTCGTTGAGGATCAGCTTTTGACCCAGAAATGCAGATTTGAAGAAGCAGTTGAAGAAAGTGCAAGTACAGTGGACGAGCTGAAACAGCTGCTAGAGGGTGATGATGAACTAAGACTTGAAGTGCTTAAACTTAAACAGCAGCATGTGGAAAGTGTAGCAACTATTGATGAGTTGAGGAAACAACTTGAAGAAGTTCAGAAGCACAAGTCAGAGGATACTGTGGATCTTGGTGTGACAGATATTGAAAGCCAGACTACAAGTGTGTTAGAACAACGTGAAGAAGAACATCAGAGGCTAAAAGCTGAAATAGCGTCACTTACTGATGACTATAAAGGAAGTCTGGAAACTATTGAGAAGTTGCAGCAACAACTTGAAGATGAGCAGACTGTAAAATCTGCTGAACTTTCAACTGTACATCACACTGCAAGTGAAATCCAACCTACAGTTGAAAGACAGACTATGGTTGTAGATCATGTGACAAGTGAAAGTCAGACTACAGTTGTACACTATACTACAGGTGAAAGCCAGACTACTATTGTAGACTACGCTACAAATGAAAGCCAGATGAGTTTAGACCAGACTGAAAGTGAAAGCCAGTTGACAAGTGTATTTCAAACTACTAGTGAAAGCCAGACTACAGTCGTGGACATTGCTACTGCCGAAAGCCAAACTACAAGTGTAGATCATGCTATCGGTGAAAGTCAGACTATAATTGTAGATCAAACTACAACTGAAAGCCAGACTTCAACTGTGGATCATGTTACAACTGAAAGTCAGACAAACATTGACCAGACTGTAACTGAAAATCAGGTTACAACTAAGAGTCAGACTACAAGTGAAAGCCCAATTACAAGCACAGATCATGTTACTAGTGAAGGCCTGGCTACAATTGTAGACTATGCTGCTGGTCAAAGCCAGACTACTACTGTAGTCCATGATGACACTGAAAGGAAAACTGTAATTGCAGACAAAACTACAAGCAAAAGTAATACTATGAGATATGTTTCATTTGAAGAATTTCAAAACCATTCTGTGACTTTACAGGAGTTGAGAGCGATTCAGCAGCTTGTTGCTGTACTAAACCAGCGTATCGAGACACAAGATAGAGCTCTTGAAGAACTAGCAGAACTGGGCAACAGATCCCAGCAGGACAACACAGAAAAAATTATTTTAGTGGATCAGCTCAGAACAGATAATCTAAAGCTAATTGATGAACTCTGTACTGTTCAGGAAGAACTTTGTAGCATTCAGACCAACCTTGAATGTGTGACTGAAGAGAAGAGACTCATCGAGGATCAGCTTTTGACCCAGAAGTGCATATTTGAAAAAGCAGTTGAAGAAAGTGCGAGTACTGTGGATGAGCTGAAAAACCACCTGGAGAGTGATCATGAACTAAGAGTTGAATTGCTTAATCTCCAACAGCAGTATGTAGAAAGTATGGCAACTATTGATGAGTTGAGGAAACAGCTTGAAGAAGTTCAGAAGCACAAGTCAGAAGATGCTGTGGATCTTGGTGTGACAGATGTTGAAAGCCAAACTACAAGTGTGTTGTTAGAACAACATGAAGAAGAACATCAGAGGCTAAAAGCTGAAATAGCGTCACTTACTGATGACTATAAAAGAAGTCTGGAAACTATTGAGAAGTTGCAACAACAACTTGAAGATGAGCAGACTGTAAAATCTGCTGAACTTTCAACTGTACATCACACTGCAAGTGAAATCCAGCCTACAGTTGAAAGACAGACTATGGCTGTAGATCATGTGACAAGTGAAAGTCAGACTACGGTTGTACACTATACTACAGGTGAAAGCCAGACTACTATTGTAGACTACGCTACAAATGAAAGCCAGACGAGTTTAGACCAGACTGAAAGTGAAAGCCAGTTGAGAAGTGTATTTCAAACTACTAATGAAAGCCAGACTACAGTTGTGGACAATGTTACAACCGAAAGCCAAACTAGTGTAGATCATGCTATCGGTGAAAACCAGGCTATAATTGTAGATCATGCTACAACTGAAAGTCAGACAAGCATTGACCAGACTGTAACTGAAAATCAGGTTACAACTAAGACTCAGACTACAAGTGAAAACCCAACTACAAGCACAGATCATGTTACATTGGACAGTGTAGCACATGGTGCAATTCCATCAGAGTGTGACATATCTCAGAAGTTCTTGTCTGGTGAAGATGAAAGTGGAGAGGTACACCCAGTTAGGATAGTAGAGAGAGGTTTGATGGTCTTACCTGATGTTGGAAATGTGGAAGTGGTTGAAGAAATTGCTCAGTCTGAAAGTACTGGAATGGCATTGGAATATGAAAATGTTGAGCAGTTGAGTTTTTCAAATTTGATTTCTACCACTTCTTGTGACATTGAACAAGTTTCACCTAAGATAGCAGAGACAAAATTAGCGTTGACTGCTGAGAAACAGGTGGTTAAACAAACCGCTGAGGCTTTGTTTGTAGAAGTGCAAAACCAACCTGTGACTCTGCAGGAGTTGAAAGCAATTCAGGAACTTGTTGCTGTGCTAAACCAGCGGATTGAGATACAAGAAAGAGCTCTTGAAGAACTTGCAGAATTGGGCAACAGATCTCAGCAGGACAACACAGAGAAAATTATTTTAGTGGATGAGCTCAGAACAGACAATCTAAAGCTCATTGATGAACTCTGTACTGTTCAGGAAGAACTTTCCAGCCTTCAGACCAACCTTGAATGTGTGACTGAAGAGAAGAGACTCATTGAGGATCAGCTTTTTACCCAGAAGTGCAGATTTGAAGAAGCAGTTGTAGAAAGTGCAAGTACAGTGGACGAGCTGAAACAGCAGCTAGAGGGTGATGACGAACTAAGAGTTGAAGTGCTTAAACTTAAACAGCAGCATGTTGAAAGTGTAGCAACTATTGATGAGTTGAAGAAACAACTTGAAGAAGTTCAGAAGCTTAAGTTAGAGGATGCTGTGGATCGTGGTGTGACAGATGTTGAAAGCCAAACTACATGTGTCTTGTCAGAGCAACATGAAGAGGAGCATCAGTTGTATGTGGAAAGTGTGGCAATTATTGATGAGCTGAGGAAACAGCTTGAAGAAGTTAAGAAACTTAAGTCAGAGGATGTTGTGCATCGTGTCGTGACAGATGTTGAAAGCTCAGCTGCAAGTGTCTTTCCAGAGCAATGCGAGGAAGAGAATCAGAGGCTAAAAGCTGAAATGGCATCACTTACTGATGACCTTAAAAGAAGTCTGGAAACTATTCAGAAGTTGCATCAACAACTTGAAGATGAGCAGACTGTAAAATGTGCTGAATTTTCAACTGTACATCACACTGCAAGTGAAATCCAGCCTACAGTTGAGGCCCATGCTACAACTGCTAGCCAGAGTAGCACTGATGAGACTGGAAGTAAAAATCAGCTTACAATTGTGTCTAACACTTTAAGTGAAAGCCAGATTACAAGCATAGACAACACTACAACTGAACACCAGACCTCAGTTTTAGATCACGCTGCAATTGCAAGCCAGACAAGCACAGACCAGACTATAAGTGAAAATCAACTTACAATTATACCTCAGACTACAAATGAAAGACAGACTATGGTTGTAGATCATGTGACAAGTGAAAGTCAGACTACAGTTGTACACTATGCTACAGGTGAAAGCCAGACTACTGGTGTAGACTATGCTACAAGTGAAAGTCAGACAAGTTTAGACCAGGCTGAAAGTGAAAGCCAGTTGACTTGTGTATTTCAAACTACTAGTGAAAGCCAGACTACAGTTGTGGACAATGCTACAACTGAAAGCCAAACTACAAGTGTAGATCATTCTATCGGTGAAAGCCAGACTACAACTGTAGATCAAGCTACAACTGAAAGTCAGACAAGCATTGCCCAGACTATAAGTGAAGATCAGGTTATGACTTTACATCAGACTACAAGTGAAAGCCCATTTAAAAGCATTGATCATATTGCTAGCCAGACTACAGCTATAGTTCATGCTACAGCTGAAAGCCAGACTCTAAGTGCAGACCAACCTACAAGCAAAAGCGAAACTGTAAGATGTGTGTCATTTGAAGAATTGCAAAACCAACCTGTGACTTTGCTGGAGTTGAGAGCGATTCAGGCACTTGTTGCTGTGCTAAACCAGCGTATTGAGACACAGGACAGAGCTCTTGGGGAATTGGCAGAGCTGGGCAACAGATCTCAGCAGGACAACACAGAGAAAATTATTTTAGTGGATCAGCTGAGAACAGATAATCTAAAGCTAATTGATGAACTGTGTGCTGTTCAGGAAGAACTTTGTAGCATTCAGACCAACCTTGAATATGTGACTGAAGAGAAGAGACTCATTGAGGATCAGCTTTTGACTCAGAAGTGCAGATTTGAAGAAGCAGTTGAAGAAAGTGCAAGTACAGTGGACGAGCTGAAACAGCAACTAGAGGGTGATCATGAACTGGGAGTTGAAGTGCTTAAACTTAAACAGCAGCATGTTGAAAGTGTAGCAACTATTGATGAGTTGAGGAAACAACTTGAAGAAGTTCAGAAGCACAAGTCAGAAGATACTGTGGATCATGGTGTGACAGATGTTGAAAGCCAGGCTGCAAGTCTCTTGCCAGAACAACGTGAAGAAGAACATCAGAGGCTAAAAGCTGATATAGCGTCACTTACTGATGACTATAAAAGCAGTCTGGAAACTATTGAGAAGTTGCAGCAACAACTTGAAGATGAGCAGACTATGAAATCTGCTAAACTTTCAACTGTACATCACACTAGAAGTGAAAGCCCTACAACACACAGCGACCACCCAGGTGAAAGCCAGTCTACAGTTGTAGCCTATGACACAATTGCAAGCCAGAGTAGCATTGATGAGACTGGAAGTAAAAGTCAGCTTACAGTTGTACCTCAAAGTTTAAGTGAAATGGTTGTAGACCGTGTGGCAAGTGAAAGTCAGACTGCACTTGTAGACTATGCTATCGGTGAATGCCAGACAAGTATAGACCAGACTATAAGTGACATTCAACTAACAAGGGTACCTCAAACTACAAGTGAAAGCCAGACTTCAGTTGTAGACCAGACTACAACTGAAAGCCAAACTACAAGTATCGACCATGCTACTGGTGAAAGCCAGACTGCAACTGTAGACTATGCATCAAGTGAATGCCAGACAATCAGCATAGGTCTGGCTATAAGTGATAGCAAATCTAAAGTTGTAGCTCAGACTACGGATGAAAGTCAAACTGCAGTTGAAGTTCAGACTCCGAGTGAGATACCTGATGCAGCTGTAGCTCAAACTGTAAGTGAAAGTCAGATGACAGTTGTAGAGGGTGCCACAACTAAGAGTCATACTACAAACGAAAACCCAACTCTGAGTGAAAGACAGTGGGAAGAGTCATTGCTACAGGAAACTATTTCTCAGCTGAGGCTTGAGAATGAACAGCTGAAAGCAGCAGTAAGGTTACAACTCCATCTGGCTGAAGATTCAACTGAGGCTACAAATGTAAATCAGGCTACAAATGTAGGTCAATCAACCGCTGAAAGCCAGACTGCAGGCATAAAGCAGACGTCAGTGGAAATCCAAACAAGTTTAGACCTGACTGCAAGTGAGAGTCAAACCACAAGCATAGATCATGCTGCAACTGAAAGTCAGACTAAAACTGTAGAGCATGCTACAGATAACCACCAGACAAGTATAGATGAAACTCTAAGTGAAAATCCGCTATCAACTGTAACTCAGACTGCAAGTGAATGCCAGACTACAGTTGTAGACCATGCTACAACTGAGAGCCAAACTGTGACTGTAGATCATGCTGCAACTGAAAGCCAGACTACAACTGTAGACCATGCTACAACTGAAAGCCAGACTACAATTGTAGATCACAGCACATCTGAAAGTCAGACGATCACTGACCAGGCTGTAATTGAAACTCAGGTTATATCTTTACATCCAACTGCAAGTGAGAGCCCGACTACAAGCAAAGACATTGTCACTAGTGAAAGCCAAACTACAGTTGTGGTCCATGCCACAACTGAAAGTCAAACTGTAAGTGCGGACCAATCTACAAGCGAAACCCAAACTTCAGGTGAAGGCCAGACTACAAGATTAGAACAGACTCCTGCTGCAAGCCATGCTTTAAGTGTGAATCAGGGTATTTTGGAAATTCAAGGAAATGTGGACGTTAGTACAGATGAAGAACAGGTGTTGCGGGCTGAAGATGTACAGAAGTTGAAAGCAGAAATAGCAAAATTGACTGAACAGTATCAGGATAGTCAGAAGACTATTAGTCAGTTGAAGGTACAGCTTGCAGACAAGAGACTGTTGACCGCTCAAGGCATTCCTCTCGAAGTGACTTGCACTGGAAGCGTAATAACATCTGCAAACCAAACTTTAGGTGAAGACCAAGCTTTGAGTGAAACCAATGCTGTACGTGAAGCCCATGCTAGCACTCTGACTCAAACTGCAATTGAAAGTCAGACTACAACTGTGAATCAGACTACAGTTGAAAGTCAAGCTTTAAGTGAAAGTCAAGCTGCAGTTGTAGATGAGACTACAATTGAAAGTCAGACTTCAAGTGTAGACCAGACTACCAGTGAAAGTCAGCCTACACTCTTAGACCAGATTACAGTAGACTACGATCATAGACCAGAGTACAGTCAGTATGCAGGTGTAGACCAAACTACAGTGCAGGACCAAACTACAACCGTAGACCAGACCACAGCTGAAAGCCAAAGCATAACTGTAGATTATGGTACATTTGAATGCCAGGGTAGTGCTGAAATTCAGACTTTGAATAAAGAACACAGATTTGATGATCAGTCCGATGTGCAGTTGGCCTACAGGAAGTTACAACTGGAATTGACTGAACTGGCTGAACAGAATCACGAAAATCAGGAGAATATTTATCAGCTGACACTTGAAAATGAAAAGCTAAAAGCTGAATTAAGCCTAATACTTCAGAAGGCTAATGAAAGCCAGTTCACAGCTGAAAGTCAGATGATGGCTGTAGACCAGACTGCGGTTAAAAGTCAGACCACCAGAGATGGCCAAACTACAAGTGAAAACCAGACTACAGCTGAAAGCGAAACTAGAGGCAAGGATGAAGCTACTATTGATGAGGGCAGAACTACTGCTTATAGTCAGGTTAAAGCAACCAGCCAAACTACAACTGAAAGTCAAACTACATGTGAGAGGCAAGCGTCAGCTGAAAGTCAGTCTACCCAATTAGCCCAAATTACAGCTGAAAATCAAACTACAGGTGAAGGACAAATGACGACTCAGACTACGGGTGAAAGTCAAGTTACAGCTGGAAGTCAGACTACTGGCGAAGATCAAGCTTCGACTGAAAGTGAGACTGCTGAAACAGCCCAGATTACGGTTGAAATTCAAGCTACAGATGAGAGTTGGACTGCAAGTGAAAGACAGCAGCTAGTCGTAGATCAAAGTGCTAGTGGAAGCCGGACAGTGAGTCAGAATACAGTTGGTAGTCAAACTACAAGTGTTGGCCAGGCTTCCATTGAAGTTCAGGCTACAGTTGTGGCTCAGAATACTTGTGAAAGTCAGACTACTGGTATAGATCTAGCAACAGTGGAAACTCAGACCGAGGCTGAAAGCCACGTTAAGGTTGGAACTGAGACTACATTGGCTGACCAGGCTGCAGGCGTAGTCAGGGTAGAAAGCACCGAATCTGGGTTGCATGTGACTAAAGCTGGTTCATTGAGGCAGCCAGATGGCAGTGCATTCCACGAGCATTTGATGTTGGCCACTAGGACAGGAGCTGCTGCAGTCGTTAGTGCCAGTCACACTGAGCAGGATCTGCAAAGGAGGATCACGTTCTTGGAGGAAGCTCTAGCCAAACAGGAGCAGGACTTTAACGAGAGTTTATGTGAGGTGAGTGACAAGCTCGCTTTGGTGACTTTACAGAAGCAAGAGGGTGATGTCACATTGGAAAAGGTCGAGGCGAGATTTGTTGAGCAGGTGAAACGACTTGGAGATGAGTTGGCAAAATCAGAGGACTATAAAGCTACAATTGAAGAACACATCCGGCAGAAAGTTGAGGAACTTGGTCAAGCGGCTGCTCTTGAGCTCAAACTGAAAACTAAAGTCCAAGAACTAGAAGAAGACCTGACAAGCAGAAGGAGCACAGTGAAAGAGTTGGAACAAGCTGTCCTGGAGCTAACCACTGAAAAGGAAGAAAGAATTGTCACTTTCGCTAATACTGAAGCAGAATTAAAACAGAAAATGAAAGGACTGGAGGGTCTTGTGTCTCAGTTGGAAGCCGATTACAAAAGCTTGGAAGAAAAACTTAAATCAAAGGAGGAATTTGAAGAGAAGTTGATCGAAGTGGAGCAGCAGCTAAGAAGTAAAATTGCAGAGATGGAGATGGAACTGGTCGAGAAATGCAATAAGCAGGACGAATCAGCAAATGCCGTGGGCAGATTGAATGAAAAGGTTGCTAACTTAACTGCTGAGAAAGTTGACCAGATTAAAGAAATGCAAGAAGAAAAAGTTTTACTTGAAAATAAGCGTGCACAGCTGCAGGAGACAGTCCAACATCTCGAAATAAATGTAAAGGATGTGGAGGAGTCAGCACGAACTACAAAAGAATCCTTGCTTGGGAAGGATATTGAGTTGACAAGCGCATTGGCCAAGGTAGAAGAATATCATAAGAAGATTCAATATCTTGAAGAAGCAGTCGCCAATTTGCTTGATGATGTCAAGGTCCGTGATGAAACTATTGCAGAGAAAGAGAAGTTCTTCAGAGCGGAAATTGAGGAAAAACAGAACATCATCCATGAAAGCAAGAGTATGATTGGTGAAATTGAGAAAAGCAAGGAAGAAATTGCAGCCAGGCATATTGAATTAGAAGAAACTTTGAGCAGGAAGATATCTGAACTGCTGAAGGAATGCGAATCACTGACAAGTGAGAAAACAGAGCAAGCGAAACTCATCTCAGAGTTATCTATGAAGTTGTTGATTGCAACTGATGAAAGAGATCAGGCTGAAAAAGATCGGAAGTCAGAGATCGATGAGCTGCGGCTGAAACTAGTGTCTGGTGAAAGCAAGCTACAGTCTGTGACTGATGAGCTGACAAGTATGAAGGAAGAATTCATTGTAATGCAGACGAATCTCGCCTCAGCTGAAGAGAACCTAGCAACCAAAGTGAATGAACTACAAAGCATAGCGAAAGAAAAAGAGCGATTTGATAGCGAACGCCAGTCATTAAATGCACGAATCCAAGAACTGGAGGATGTGCTTAAGGAAAAGATCGAGTGTGTGGGAGAGCTGCAGAGTGTGGCTGAAGTGTTGAAACAGGATCTCGTGATATCTCAGGAAGACTCGCAGAATCTCCTTCAGAGCCTGGAGAAGTACCAGAAGGAGCAGCGTTCCTTAGCGGAGGAACATGAAAAGGTGGGTGTAGATCTGAAAAGTAAAGCAGCTGCTGCAGAGCTTGACAGAGAAGAATCTGTTCGCCGGTGTGAACAACTGGAGTCTGAGGTACTGGCAAGAGTGGAAGAACTGGAAAAGTGCAGAGCACTGCATGTGCAGCAGATGATGGCTATGAAACAGGAATACAGGAGACTCGAACAAGAGAAAATGAAGATCCTGAGTCCTGAAAGAGAAATTGGTGTTTCTGAGGGCAGAGATGAGAGCATGGTCTTTGAGAGAGGAATTCAGCCTGTGGATCAGAGCAATGTGAAACTTGGAGGTGCATTTCAGAGGAGCACAGGTGATGCGTCGTTCGGTGCTGACGAAGCTGACAGCAGCAATCAGATGAAGTCTAAGGCGGAGTCAAATGTTGCTGGAAAGTCGTCGGAGTTGGGTCTTGATGGAACGGAGAGCGAGGTCCTGATGAAAGACTTGAGCGCTGAACTACTTGTGACGGAAGTGACAGACGTGGCCATCACGAAGGAGATGAGAAGGTTGGAGGAAAATCTCTTTGACATGAGACTGCAATATTCAGAGCTGGAAAGGCAGCTGGTGACAGTCCAAGAGGAGCTAAAGGCATCGAAAGGGGAAAATCATGAGTTGGAAAAATGCATAAAACAGCGTGAATCTGGTAAGCTTGAAGTGGAACAACACAGCCATACTCTTTTGGGAGCTAACGAACAGCTTTCTTCGCAAGTGGCTTGCCTATTAAAGGAAAAAGAAATGTTGGAAACGAAAGTAGCTGAACTTCTTTTGACATGCGGACCTGTGGAGGAAGCTGCTGACAGTGCTGCAGAAAAGAAAGAGACAGGTGATAAGAGTGAGTTAGCGGAGAGCATTAGGCAGTTGGAAAATAGAATCGACGAATTATCACAGGCCAATGAGGTTCTAGTAACGGAGAACGAGTTCATAAGCAGCAGCATGGACCACACTGAGGGTTGCCTCAAATCTGCTGGATTTGACCACGAAAAGAGGGAGTGTCAGTACCAGAAGCAGATTTCAGAATTGGAAAGTCAGCTGCTCATGGCTAGTGAGGAATCGGAGAAGATGCAACAGACATACGAGCAACAGATCAGAGAACTCAAAATGAGGTTAGGCATTGAAACTCAAAGTCCACAGTCACCAACCGGTTTGAATCGTTTTTCAGACATGACTGCAATGGAATTCGAATCTGCAAAATTGCGGCAGGAAAACTTAGTGCTGAGCGATAACCTTAAAACTTGTCGACGTACAATCGAACAGCTTGAAGCTCAGTTGTCCGCACTTTCTAGAGACGGCACAAACCAAGAAACAGCACAGGACTGGGCAGAAAAGGTCAAGAAACTCGAGCAACAACATGAAACGGAGTTGGAGATTCTAAAGTTCCGACTGACGGAAAGTCACGGTCACGAAGTGTCACATCTTAAGTCAGAGGTTCTGGCCGAGCTCAACGAGGCTCATTGCAAGAGGGAAGAACAACTTCGGACAGAGTTTGAACAGTCGGTGGAAGCATACAAGGTCCAGTATCAGCATAAGTGTATCGAAGAATACAGTAAGGTAAGTTCAAATGCTTGTATTAGAGGTCATCTGTGAGGAGGGGAGGGAGGGTCACCAAATGCAGCCGAGTTAAGAAGGGTTTTGCCCAGTGTGGATGTCTGCTTTTAAATTTGATACATACAGTTATTTCAGGGTTAGGGTTACAGCCTTTGCCTTGAGCATCCACTTGAGTCTAATTGTTAGCATACTGGACTGTCGACTAGTCAGGGGTTCAGATCCCCACCAGGGCAGGAAGTCGTTTCAGGATATCTTCTGCTTCACCTGCATCCCCTAGCCAACTTGGTTAAAATGAGTACACTGACTGTATGTGCACTGTCAATGGGAAGCTCAGGCAGCAGCGGAGAGGACTGGCCACCCATCCTCATATGACGAGGCAAAGAAAATGGGAGTTGCTAACACTTGGGGCTAGCTTAAGGAACTACTCTTCTTCTTTAATCAGAAACTGATTCTGGAGTGTGTCAGATATTATTAGTGTCCCTTTGCTGGATGGGGTAGTATCGAAGTACCCATTCCTGTCACGCAGATAGCCCTAAGATTATCAGCAAGGTAACCCAATTAAGGCCTTAGTACTGTTTTGGAGTGCCGTCATCTGCAACAGGGAATGGGGAGGGTTATGCCTAATGGGGAAATGTGCAGACAAAGGTAGGGAGGGATCCAGAGTAGGTCATTTTTTGCAGACATCTTTTATGGGTTCCCCTTGAGAACAGGCAGAATTATAGAAGAGTATATGTATTTACGATATAACACTTAAATAAGAATTGTTTATATATTCGACTAGTGAATTGATACAACAGATAGGACTAGCACTATGGAAAGTTGTTTTTGCTAGACATGGTTATAATTATGGGTATGATTACTTTGGCCATTGCATGATTTGGTCATGGCTCCAGCAAACATTCACCTGTGCCTTGGGTTAAGATTTTCTGACTGCACCTAACAAGTACTTTGAATGAATAAATAATGCGGATGATCTTTACATGGTTCCCAACTATTCCTGTATTCATATGAAGTGGTGTGGTGGTAAGCCTCAAACCCCATTTTATTGACATTGACTAAATCCTTAATGTACAGTTGCATAGCAGTGTTGATCCATACCACATTTTAGTCGGTCACACCGAAGAAATCTTATCTAATTTATGATAGAAACTTCTGAAGTGGTAATAAAATACTGCACAAGCATCAGTCGTCTGGGAATGCATCATGGTATATTTAGTGTCTGCTTGCATACATATGTACACGCAAATGCGCACATAAATACATACACAAACACACACATAGGTCTTTACATGCATGCATACATCCTTACATACATACATTAATTATTTCAGGCAAAGAAGGAATGGGAGCAAAACCGAAGCCAAACAAGAGGTGACCCGTCTCCTCCTCCTCATCACATAACTGACGATCAGCCGCTACATCTACAGGCAGAAGATCAGCTTGTTCAGCAGCTGCAGAAGGAAATAAAGGTCTGTGGCCAGTTCTTCAACATTTTAACCTTTCTGAATCTCTATCAGTCTTAATCCCTTAAACCTTCACGTTGATGTTTAAGAGCTGTGTCAATTAGACCACCTTATACCCAGTCAGTCAGTTAGCCACTAAATGGCCCACATAAATGACAGCTGAAATTTATTAAACCATACATGCATAATTATCAGACTAAAAGTCACAGTTTTTTTGCATGAACTTTTAAAGGTGCACCAACTTGAGCGATTCGTGTGTGAAAAGCTTTTAAAATGTTGATTATCCTGGCATACAATCTGCAGTGCTGCAACGATAGATAAACTGAAGACGTTAATATCTCCTGTTACCATACATTACTTTTAAGCTTGACAGCCTGTGGCAATTGCCATGGGAGCAAGGCAACCGGTGACCGATACAGCAGTTGAGCTCGAGCTGGGATCACTAGTATTAATTCTTGAGGTGCGGCAGGTGGTAGTGTAGTTAGAAAATTATGGTACTTGGAAGAGCATCCTTCTAGATATGCATGTCCTTCTGGCCCGGTTTGCTTCATGTACTTTTGTCGAAAATGAAACCTACATGTATTTTCTTTGCTGGCATTGGTCTTGGTTTACCTTCGAGGAAAAGGTTTATCTTTGAGTGTGCTATATAAATGATCTGATTGATTAAATTCTATGTGAGCATAGAAACCAAAAAAAGGCTCGTGAGAGCACTAATCTTTCCTACGGTACTGTACGGTTGCGAGACGTGGACAATGACAAAGAACATGGAAAATAAGGTTAACGCTTGTGAAATGTGGATATGGAGGAAGATGCTGAGAATATCTTGGACTGAGAAAAGAACGAACGAATCAATACGAGAGGAGATTGGAGTTGAGAATGAAGAGTCGTTAAAACAAACTGCGACAAGAATGAAGCTAAGGTTCTTTGGACATGTTATGCGATCTGATGGTCTGGAGAAGGAAATGATGCTGGCGTGCGGTGAGGGGAGGAGAAGACTGGGTCGCCCAAGGAGGAGATGGATGGATGAGATACAAGATGTAACTGGCATGAATTTGGCGGAATTGAGAGACTTGTCATCGAATAGGAGATGGTGGAGTGTGTTCACCAGGACGATCGCTAGAGCTCCACGAGCTGACAGCACAAGGTGACAAGGTGATTGATTAAATGAAAACCCAGTAAATCAGTCATTGTGCTGTATAAATGCGATGAATGATTGAATGAGAGCCAGTCAATCATGGTCAATCGGCCAATCATCATTTCAGTCACCTACCTCCTCATAAGTGATAGGTGACAGCATGCTTAAAAATGCTTTTTGTTTTGTGGCTGGATTTCAAGAAAGCGTTTGTTTTTCAGGATTTGACAGAGTCTCGACTTCACCTTCTGAATGAACTCGATGCTTGTCGTCATCAGTACGAGTCTGTCCAGGAAGAAAACTCACACCTGTTGACACAGATCGAGCAACTTCATTCTGCTCTTAGTCGTCGCCAATCACCGGGAGACCCACACGACTACCAGGGGAGTCCAAAGTTCATTCCAGAACAGGATGCAGAAGAATGGCGCATGAAGCTTGTCAACCTTCTTGACAGAGGTGGTTCCATCGAGAGCAGTCTCTTCTCCTCAGGGCTTCTCTCTCCAAGCTCCCTGTCCGGATCGGAGAGTGTTCTCGTGTCGGATGATGGGCTGCAGCTCGGAGAGAACGAGGATTCATCACCAAAGAACATCAATCCTTCAGACCTGAAGAGTTATAGGTTTGAAGAACGCCATGACTGGGAACTGGCAGTTTCTTCCAGTCGAAGGGTAAGAGACTCGACAGAGGGTAACCGGGCAAACACTCTGTGGTCCTCTGCAGCTGAACTGCACCCTATTCCTGCCATCCAGTTGCCAGATCGGGCTGCCGAAGGAAATGATGTTTACCTCGATTCTTTGTCCCCGCTGGATGGTATGAGAGCTGATGAGGATGTCAGGAGGTCACCCAGTTATGACAGTGGAAGACTGAGAACGACGGGATTTATACGAGAATCGAGCTCTGAGACTGATGACCCCACAGCGGAAAAGTTGGGTCGAGAAGAGTGTCAAAAGAACAAAGAGATGTCCGATCAAGTGGAGTCTGCGGATTTTGGGAGTCGGTACAAGCGCATTGCGAGAGATCATTCATCCCTTCAGTTTGAATTTGAGCAGTTCAAATCAAAGGCACGTAAAGATTACACAAAGCTCAAGAACAGACTCATTATCACTGTCAAGGAGTTCAATGATTTCAAGGTGAAGCATAGCAACGTGGAAGTGCTGGAAGCTGAGAATTTGTCGCTTCAAAACCAAGTGGCAGTACTTGATGCGGTTATACAGGAACTGCAGGAGGCTCAGCGGATGGAAAAGGAGAAGGCGGAAACGGAAACACAGATATATTTGCCGAAGTTCACCGTGGCAGAACATTCCAGAAGTGGAAAACAAGGGGACCAGAAGTTGACCGATGGTATGCTTTCAGACGTGAACAAGATGACAGAGAAGATTGCAACAATGGAACTGGAGTTGGATGTCCTGCGGTCCCAGTGCAGCATGTTGGCTCAGAAGAACGTCTCCCTTGAGCAACTGGTGATACGTTATAGATCCACCTGTCGGCAGGCAAGTCCCCTAGTGAGCAGTGAGTTTCCCAAGCCATCTGTTGTTCGCATGGGCGATGGGGCATCATCGACACAGTCGTCTGCTTTAAAAGGTGAACCAAGTGGAGCACAGGCATCAACAAGGACTTCTGAGCTGCAAACGACTATTTCTGATGACAGGGATAAAGACCTTAGCAGCGAGAACAGACAACTGACTTCCAAAATTCAGGAGCAAAAATTGTTCTACGAATCAAAACTTCAGACTGTGGAGCGAAAGTGCACTCAGCTGGAAAAACAGGTCACCCGTTTCCAAGAAACCAGTGGCGACGAATCATGCCGGCTATGTTCAGTACTTCAGGCTGAGCATGAGAGCCTGAAGCTGCAGAACGAGCTGGAGCGGTCTGTAGCCAAGACGAAACTGGAAGAGCTTCTTGGCAGGTTCCTGCAGGTCGAGGCGGAGTTGGCGCTTGAGCGACAGCGATCGGAAAATGAAACGGTAAGTACTGAATGGTTAACAGTTCAGTTGGAACAGTTTGGTTTGTGTGTTACTAAACCTGTTGACGATGAATGTAGTTTGTTCGAGTTTGCTACTAACCGCTTGCCAGTAGCTGGCACGACTGACGCTTGTAACTCTAAACGCTTGACTTGCTCACCTTTGTTGCATGCTGCTTCAAATTCTTCATCTGCTGAACGTCTTGGCTTCAGTGGTTGTTCTGACAGTTTATTTGGCATGCAGGAGGATTTCACCCCTGTTCTCAGTTATGGTAAAGACTTGAATGCATCAGATGCTGGTGCTGAAGCTCTGCTGGGCTCTGTCACCATCGGTGATGACAATTCTGCCTTAGCTGCAGAGTTTAGTCATGAAAAGAACAAAGTGCCTTTTTCAATTTCTTGCGATTTGGACAGCATGCTAGTTGACAACAATTTATCTCGTACTCAGATGGGAAATGTCTTTGCAATTTCTAAAAATTCTGCCCCTAGTGAAATTTTTGTAGGCGATGGTTTATTAACTGGTGGTGCTGTGAAGTCAGAGGAGGCGGCATTAAGTTCGGTTTTTTTGCAGACATGTGCGTTTGAGACATCATCGCATGAGCCAACCTCTCCGCAGAGAAGCAAGACTCTTCAGGAAACAGAACCAGTGGTCAGTGTCATTTGTATAGGGTCAGGTAAAGAGTCTGAACCAGTAGATAACACTAAATCAAGAGATGAAACTGATCGGGTAGATGACAAATTTAATCTAAAGTCAAGAGGTGAAACAGTACCAATAGGTTACACAGTTCATGTACAGTCTGGAGCAGAAACTAAACCAACAGATGAAACTAAACCACCTGATGAAACAGTCCATGAAAAGTCAGCAACAGAAGTTGATACGATCGACAAAGCAACTTGTCTATACCCAGAAACAAAGATTGAACCAGCAGATCTACCTGTTCCTCATGCACTAGAAACACACCTGAAAAATACTGTCGAAATGGAGGAAGATATGTTCAGCGTCAATTTTCAGACATGCCAAAGTCAGTCTAGAAATCTTGCAGACAGTTCTGACGATTTTGAATTCATCTCATGCGACGATGACATTTCAGCATATTTAGAGTGTGACAACAGTTTTACTACTGCCATGTCTTTTGATCCAGGCCAGTTTATGGAAGTGATGGGTATACAGCCAGATGCTCCAAACATCCCGGCTGATGCTCCTCATTCATTGGTTACAATCGAACAACCGATTTCAGGAGCCAGTGATGGGCAGTCAGAAAAATGTCATCAATCATGTGAGCCAGAAAAACAGTCAGTGGAAAAGGAGGATCAAGCAGTTTCTACTGGAATAATAGGTGCCAGTGCATCCAAGTCAGTAAAAAAGAAGCAGTCTGCTGGTAAACTAGGTACTCCTGCCACAAAACCGATACCAAGCAGACCTCAGCCATTGAGCAGTAAAACTGTTTCAGGCACTAGAAAGTCAGCTAAGTTCACGCAGAAGCCTGAAACACCCAAATCTAAACAAGCTGCAACATCTGACAGCTGTCAGGATAAGCTGCCTCTCATCCCTGTTGGGTCGGAAGCAACAGCTAAGTTAGCACCAGGAGGCAAACAAAGAAAGTCCATTTCCGAGGCGTCGCATTTACCAAAAGGTGCTGTAAATTTGGACAGAGGATTGCATGACGTGCCTGATCCAAGTACAAGCAATCTTCATGGCAGCTCTGGAGAGCGAATGACCGGCCCAGCCCGGCTGGAAGATTCTGCCAGCATGATACAGAATGTGTCGGAATTGATGAAGCAGAATGAGAGACTCCTACAGCACAACAAGGCCTGGACTCAGAAACTCAAAGAGGAATACAGCGAAGCGAATCGCGAAATAAAGAAGATGAAACAAAAGCACCTGAATGTTGCCAAGGAGAAGGATGAGGTGAGCCCAATGACAACCAGCACACCTGGGCTGAAGAGAAACCTGGTGAAGGAAAACCAGGAGGAGCGTAAAAGACTGGAAGAGAAATCAAGCTACGAAAAAGAAGTCGGGTCCTTGAAGAGCCAGTATGAGGCAAAATGCAAGGAAAACACCAACCTTCTTCAGCTTATTAGAGAGAGTGGAAAAATGGGCTTAGCCAGCGAACTCACCCAACTGCGTGTTCAGTATGAAATTCTACTGGAGGATAAGAAAGAAATTTGTCGAACTTTTGAAAAGGAAAAAGCAGATCTAATAGAGGATCTGAATAACCTGAGGCAGGCTACAGAAGAATCAAGTGATGTGAAGCTGAATAAGACTACTACTGGTTTGGTAGCTGTGGAAGTTCCAAATGAAACTCTTGATCGGGAGATTGAGTTGTCAAATCTTGCGTTTAAATTGCAGGAATCATCACGACAGTTGGCGGACTTATCAGCAAGATATCGAGGTGTGCTAGATGACAATGCCAGTCTTCGTGTTGAGCTCCAGGAGTTGTTAGGTGCTGAGAATGTGTGCTTGTCTGGCCTTCCTGAAATTGAAGAGAAAGAGCTAACATGGAAAGGACAGAAACACACAGTGGATAATATGCAGCTCAAGCCTAAGGGAGAGGTGGTAGATGAAGATCAGCATGTGGTAGGTGGCAAGGATTCTGTGCCAAATGTTTTGGCACATGAACTGCCAGAACAAAGACTGGGACATGTGATTGAGGGTGCTGATGACCAGGTGGATGAAATGAAACTAGTTGTTGCAGAAGCATTGTCTGAACAAGAAACAGGAAGACCCATAAAAGAGGCATCACCAGAAGGTATGGCCAGTAAATTTCCGCATCCAGGGCAGGCGAATTTCTTACAGCAGGGACATGAAGAGGACAATTCTGTTCCACAAAATCAAGATAAATTTCCCATGTTTTGGCCTCGGGTTTCAGAACATGCTACAGCAGACACAACAGACTCTGCTGCTGCGCATTTATCTGTCCTGCAGAGGGATCAATACACTAGTGAAATGTCCTACCACGATCTTATGATCCAGTATGAATTGTTGGCCGAGGAGAAGAGACAGCTTTGCCAAAAACTGGAACTGGATGAGACACGCTCAGTTGAGCTGAGACAAGAGCTGTCAGATGAGAGACTGAACAGGGAAATGGTGCAGAACGAGTGTCAGCTGCTTAGGAATGAACTGCACAGCATGGAAATTCAGTTTTCAGTTCTTATGGCCGAGAAAAATGAACTCTGTCAGAACGCTGGCTACATGAATGAATTGAAACAAGGTGCACTGATTGAAAAACGGAGTACTTCTAGTCTAGAAGTGAGTGCTTCTGAAAGTTGTTTCAGATCACCCGAGAGGGACCCATCTGAGCCTGAAGCTTGTGGCAACTTTTGGGTTGGTTATGGTAACATGGTTGTCACTAAAGATGGTGATGAGTTAGGGAGTCAAACTCTGGAAACTAATGTGGATATTTTGAGAGGTGGAATTGAGACAGACCTGGAAGGAAATGACAATGAGCACAGTGAAAACAGATTACTTGATAAAGCTGACACCCAGCAGTTGAAGGAAACAATCGCTGGTCTTATGAAAGAGAGAAATTGCTTGACTTGGCGCTGCAGCACTTTGGAACTGGAAAGGAACAACGCAATAGTGGCTGCTGAAGAGTCACAGAAAGAGCACCAGATGGCCATTGATGGCTTGCAGAAGAAGCTCACTGAATTGTGTGCGGAGCATGAGGAATTGCAGCGGAGGATGAGGGAGTTAGAAGATGAGGTCAGTAATCTTGTACAGGAGCGAGATATTGAAAAGTGGAAGAATGACGAACTTCAGGCTGAGATAGAAGACCTTCGAGAGAAGTTAGATGCGGCTGAGAAAGAGATGAAGGATCTGCAAGATGCCCTGGAAGAATGCTGGAGTGGTAAAGCCCTGCTTACGAAGGAGAAAGAAACCCTGGCCTCAGAACTGTTGAAATGTCGGCACTTGAAGGGTGAAGTATCACAGAAAGATTCAACAGAATTTCAAGCTGATAACCTTTCTGGTGATCAGCAGCTACAAGAAGATAATCTGGACTTTAACAAAGAAGTAGAGACAACTAGTTTACAGACAGAACAAAGAAAAAATCTGGAGGAAGACACAGTTTGCAAGAGCACTGCGGATGATAGAAAGGTCTGTGATCAGCTGCAGTTGCATGGAGATGAGACTAAGGTATTGTCTTTAGAAAATGTAGCCTATGCGGAAATGGGTCGTAAGACAGAGGTTGATCAAGTGCAAAGTTACCCTTCAATTCTCAGAGACTGGAATTCAGGTCCTTCAGAAAGTTCCGTGAATAAAACAGTGGCTGAAGCAAAGAGTGCTGAGTTACGGTTAGAGGAAATGAAGCAGGATATGCAGACACTTGTTTCAGAATTCGAAATTGTCTTGATGCGGACCAAAAATGCTGAAGAAGAAAAGTCGCTGATTGTAGCGAAACTGCAGTTGATGGAGGATAAAGTAGCAAAGCTGAAAGTGGTTCTTACGTCTCACAGTGCAACAGCAGGATTAGTTGAGCAAACTGGTGAATTGAGGGATGAAGAATTCTTTGACATAGTGAACCGACTTCTGGAGGAAAAGTCTTGTATGGAAACCAAGCTTGCAGCAGTGGAAAAGAATTATGAAGAGTATCAGATAGAAATGAAACATCTAAAAGCTGTTTATGCTCAGAACGAAGAGCTGATTGTGGAGATTCAAAATCAGAACCAACACACAAAATCCGAGCTGGAAATTGCGGAATCTGAAACAAAAACTGTTAGCGATTTTGCTTGTTCGCTGGAGACAAGGTGTCAGAAACTCAGTACAGAGCTAGAGTGTTTAGACTGGAAGCACAGAGACCTGGAAAAGGAAAGAAACATGTTGGCTGATATCCTGTCAAAAGCTTCTGTGGAGAAGGATAGCATGTTGTTGGACTTAAGCATCTGTCAGCAAGAAAAAATGGAAGCTCATGCCATTTTAGACCAATTGACGTCAGAGTTGCACCAATGTAGGCAAGAGACAGATGAGCTTACTGCTCAAGTCCAGCTTTTCCGATCGAAAAACAATTCCTTACAGGGTGAGGTTTCAGAGTTTCAGCTCAGTCAGAAGCAAGTTGTGGAGGAGTTCGAGCAATTGAAATTAGATCATTTAGATCAAGTTGCCCAGCATTTATCAGAAACAGCAAATTTGAATGAAATCATACGGGTTTTAGATGCCAAACAGGAAGAACTGTTGAAAAGACGAGAAGAAGAGCGCAGCACTATTGAGACTGCAATAGAGAAATATAAGGAAGTGGAGAGCCATCTTGGTAGGTTGAAGAGTACCAATGAATCATTGACAAAAGTTGTGGAAAAACTAGAAGAACGTTGCTCTGTCTTGAGTGCTGAGAGAGATGAACTGCAAAACCTTGCATCTGCACTAGACAAGGAAAAAATGTTTTCTGAAAAAACTCTCAGTGAGTTTAGAGAGAAGGAAAAGGAGTTGATTGGACAGGTAGAGGAGCTACTACAGCAGCTGTCAGAGTGTCAAACTATTAAAGCTATGCTTTCAGAGGAGCTTGTAAATTTCAAACTTAGGATTGTGGAATGGGAAAATTCTAAGACAGCTTTTGAGCAGATGGTTAATGAACTATCTAGTGAAAGAGCAGAAAAGCAAGCAAAACAAGAAGTAAATGAGAAACTGACAACTGATTACAGTTTGCTTATGGAAGAATTGAACAGTTCAAGGAAAAGCATGGAAGAAATGTCTGTAGAACTAACTAGTGAAAGAACAGAAATGCAGGAGAGCGAGAAAGAGATTGATAGGTTGAAAACTGCTATCATCTTGCTTGAGGAAGAACTGGATAAGTCAAAGGAGAATATCGGGGATGCAACAGCTAAACTGTCAAACGAAATAAGAGAAAATCAGGAAAAGGAAGAAGAGATTAGTGTGCTGCAAGCTGCCATCAGTTTGCTTAAGCTTGAATTTGAGAATTCAAGAACTAGTACTGATAGATTAACAGAAGAACTGTCAAGAGAAATAGAGGAAAACAAAGGAAAGGAAAAAGAGATTAGTGAGCAACACAAAACTATTGAATTTCTTAATGCAGAACTTGCAAGATCAGTGACTGAAAAACAGGAAAAAGTGGATTATGTTGATAAACTACAGGCTAGTATAATTTTGCTTGAAGAAGATTTGGTAAAGTCGAAAGATGAGCTGACAAATGAAGGAAAAGTGAAGCAAGAAAAAGATGAAGAAATCAACAAGTTGCAAAATGGTATCAGTTCACTGAAAGAGGAAGTTGAAGCTTCAAAAGGACATGTCTGTAGATTGACAGATGATCTGTCTACTGCATTGACTGAAAAAGAAAGATTGGAAAATGAAGTGGAAAAGTTACACACTGTCATCAGTTTGTGTAAAGATGATCTGAGCAATTTAAAGGAAAATATGGAGAGAACAACTACTGAACTTTCAAATGTAGCAGCAGCAGGCCAAGAAAAGGTGGAGCAAATTGATAAGCTTGAAACAGTTATCAGTTTGCTTAGAGAGGATTTGGAAAAGTCTATAGAAACCACTGAAAATATGGCAGATGAACTATCAAATGAGAAAGCAGAAAAACAAGCAAGCACAGAAGAGATTACTGAGCTACGGAATGTTATCAGTTCGCTTAAAGAAGACATGGAAAAGTCAAAGGAAGTGCATGAGAAATTGAAAGATGAACTGTCCAATACTATCGTTGAAAAGCAAAGCCAGTTTGAACAGTGTGATAAACTGCAGGCTGCTGCTGATTTGATGAAGCAAGACTTAAAAGAATCAAGAGAAAGTGTTGAAAAGTTGACCGATGACCTGTCAAATGCAGGGGGTGAAAAAGAAAGGTTGGAAAATGAAATCGATGAACTGCAAAATGCTGTAAGTTTACTCAAAGAAAATCTGCAAGATTGTAAAACATGTGTTGAGACAATGACTATTGAACTGTCAAATGAAAGAATTGCTAGACAAAGATCAGAAAGTGAAACAAAAGAGCTCAATGCTGTTATAACTGTGCTTAAAGATGACTTCGAACAGTCAAAACAGGACTGTTCAAACGTATCTGACAACTTATCTGTTGCTTCAGCTGAGATGCAGAAAAAGATGGAAGAGTTAAGTGAATTGCAAACTTTATTCAGCTTGCTTGAGGAAGACTTGCAAAATGCAAAAGATAGCCTTGAGAAAACGTCTGTTGAGTGGTCTAGAGCCAAAGCAGAAAAGCAAGAAAAGGTGGAACAAATTGATATATTACAAACTGAAGTTGGTTTGCTCAAGCAAGAATTAGAAAAGTCTGGGATAATGATAGAGCAAATGACTGACGAACTGTCAAAAGGCATGACAGAAAAGCAAGAAAAAGTGGAAGAAATTGACAGATTACAAACTGAAGTTGGTTTGCTCAAACAAGAGATAGAAAAGTCAGGAAAAATGATAGAACAAATGACTGACGAGCTGTCGAAAGGCATGACAGACAAGCAAGAAAAAGTTGAAGAAATTGACAGATTACAAACTGAAGTTGGTTTGCTCAAGCAAGAGATAGAAAAGTCAGGAAAAATTACAGAACAAATGACTGACAAACTGTCAAGAGGAGTGACAGAAAACCAAGAGAAAGTGGAAGAAATTGACAGATTACGAACTGAAGTTGGTTTGCTCAAGCTAACGATAGAAAAGTCTGGGAGAATGGTAGAGCAAATGACTGATGAGCTGTCAAGAGGAGTGACAGAAAAGCAAGAAAAAGTTGAGGAAATTGACAGATTACAAACTGAAGTTGGTTTGCTCAAACAAGAGATAGAAAAGTCAGGAAAAATGATAGAACAAATGACTGACGAGCTGTCAAGAGGAGTGACAGAAAACCAAGAGAAAGTGGAAGAAATTGACAGATTACGAACTGAAGTTGGTTTGCTCAAGCTAACGATAGAAAAGTCTGGGAGAATGGTAGAGCAAATGACTGATGAGCTGTCAAGAGGCATGACAGAAAAGCAAGAAAAAGTGGAAGAAATTGATAGTTTACAAGCTAAAGCTGGTTTGCTGCAACAAGATATAGAAAAGTCTAAAGAAATGATTGATAAAACAACTGATGAACTATCAAGAACAGTGACTGACAAGCAGAAACTGGTGGAAGAAGTCGATAGAATCCAAACTGAAGTAGGTGTGCTTAAACAAGACTTAGAAATGTGCAAAAAAGCCACAGAGAAAATGACTGACGAGCTTCAGGGAACAGTAACAGAAAAGCAGAAAAAGGTGGAAGAAGTTGATAGGTTACAAACTGAAGTAGGTGTTCTCAAGCAAGATTTAGACAAGGCAAAAGAAATAATAGAAGAAATGGCTGATGAGCTCTCAACTGAAAAATCACAAAAAGAACTGAAACTGGAAGAGAATGTTAAACTGGATTCTATCATCAACGTGCTTAAAGATAGTTTGGAAAAGTCGAAGGAAGAATCCGAACAGTTGAAAACTGAATTTTCAAGTGAGAGAACTGTTAAGCAAGATATGGAGAAAGAAATTGATAAGCTAACAACTGTTATTGATTCACTTAAGGAGGACTTGGAACAGTCGAAAGAAAACTTTGAACAATCGAAGGACGAACTGTTACGTGCTGTGACAGAAAAGGAAGAAATAGTAGAAGAACTTCGTAAACTACAGGTTGATACCAACTTGCTTCAGACTGATTTACACAATTCTAAAGCCACTGTTGATAGATTGACAAATGAACTGTCAAGTATGATTGGTGAGAGAGACAACAAAGAGGAGGAAAACTTGAATCTGAGAATTGTTGTGAATAACCTTACTGAAAGCTTACAAATATCCAAAGAGAAGTTTGAAAACGTAGCTGATGAACTTTCAACTGAAATGTTGGCCAAACAAAAAAGAGATGAAGAAATTACTCAGCTGCAAGCTGAGGTCTGTTTGCTTAAAGAAAATCTGAAATTGTCAAAGCAACAACTTGAGAAAATGGACGATGATCTGCTGAATGAAAAATCAGAAAAGCTGCTTAAATTCGAAGAGAATAATGAGCTCAACTCTGTTGTGAATTTGTTGAAAGAAGAATTGGAAATAGCGAAAGAAAATATCCAGAAAGTGACATCTGAACTGTTACAGACTGTATCCGAAAAACAGGGCAAAGTGGAAGACATTGATAAGCTACAGGCATGTGTAATTTTGCTCAAGGAGGACTTGGCACAGTCAAAGGAATGTGCTGAGAAGTTGAAGGATGAGCTGTCACAAGTAGCTGTACAAGTCAGAGAAAAAGCTGAGGAAATTCACAAGTTGCAAACCGATGTAGAGGATTCAAAGGGAAATGCAAACAGATTGACAGATGAACTGAAAAGTGCAGAGGAAGAAAAGAAACGAGTGCAAGCAGAAATAGAAAAGCTTCAAACTATTATTAGTATGTTGACGGTTGATCTGGAAACCTCCAAAGGAAATGTGGAGGAAATGTCTTTTGAGCTTTCTAATGTTAGAGCAGAAATACAAGAAAAAGTAGATGAAATTGGTCAACTAACATCTGCTGTAAGTTTTCTTCGGGAAGATACAGAGAAGTCAAAAGAAGTGATACAAGATATGAGAAGTGAACTGTCATCTGTGGCTGCAGAAAAACAGGAAAAAATGGAGGAATTTGATAAACTAGAAGCTGTTACTACTCTGCTTAGGGAAGAACTGATAAATGCAAAAGGAAATATTGAAAAAATGACAGCTGAGCTATCAAATGAGAGGGAAGAAAAATGTGCAAAGGAATGGGAAATTGTTAAGTTGCAGGATGCTCTTGCTGCACTTAATAAAGACTTAGAGAAATCAATGGAAGAACTTCAGACAATTGCCAGTGAAATGTCCATTGCAGTGACTGAAAGGCAACAAAAGGCAGAAGAAATTAATCTATTACAAATTGATAACAGCATGATGAAAACAGACTTAGAAAAGTCAAGAGAGATGGTTGAAAGATTGGAATTTGAACTATCTACTTCTGTGGCAGAAAAAGGAGATGAAGTTGCCAAGTTACAAGCGTTTATCGATATGCTTAAGATGGACTTGGAAAAGTCACAAGAAAGCACTTCAAAAATGGCAGATGAGATTGCATGTGAAAGGTCTGAAAAACTCGCCAAAGAAGCAGAAATTGATGAGCTGCACGCTATAAACACTTCACTTAAACTGGATTTAGAAAAGTCAAAGGAAAGTGTTGAGAACTTGCTAGCTGAACTTTCAAATACTGCAACAGAGAAGTGCAGAACACAGGAAGAAGTTGATGCACTGCAGAGTAATGTTGTGTCACTTCAGTCTGTTCTTGCTGAGAAAGAAACAACAGTGTTGTCATTGGAGGAAAAGTCATCAAGACTTGAGCAGAAGACTGAGAACATGCAACAGAGGATCGATGAGTTGATGGAAGAGATCAAAGGAAACTCTGAGTTCATAGACAATCTCACACTGAAGCAAGATCAACTAATGTGCACAATTGAACACATAACATCAGAGAATGATTCTCTTAAAGCAAAACTCTCTGATACAGTGAAGGAACTAAATGCACTAGGTTTGATCAGTGAAGCAGATAAGGAAAGTCTTGATATTTTGCAAAAAAGTTTGTCTAGTAAAGAGGAATACTTAAAAATTAAGAATGACAAATTAGAAGAGGTTAATATGAGGCTTTTAGAGGTAGAGGATGAAAAATCAAACCTTGATTCAGAAAATAAGAATGTCGTAGAAAAGTTGGAGTTGTTGAAGTCTGAGTCAGATATTCTATACAAGAAGTTGAATGACGAATTGGCTTGTCTTGCAGACAGTAAGTTAAAAACAGAAATGGCATTAGAAGATGCTACAAGGAAAACTGTATGCGTTGAAAAAGATCTGGAGCAGATACAAAGCAATAATACTTTGTTAGAAGACAGACTTGAATGCAGCCAAAAGGAAAACAGCCAGTGTCTGAAGGAGCTGGAGAATTTGAAGGCAGAGTATGCAGAGACTGAGGAAAAGCTTGAACTTACACAAAATGAAAACAGACGGTATCTGGAAGAGATAGATATTGTGAAAGCTAACCATGCACAGTATAAAGAGAAGCTCGAAAGTTCTCTAAAAGAAAACAGCCAGTATCTGGAGGAGATGGAAAATTTGAAGGCATCACTTACAGCATGTGAGGAAAAGCTTCAAAGTTCTTTAAATGAAAGCAGCCAGTACCTGGAGGAGGTTGAACATCTGAAAATATCACTTGCAGCATGTGAGGAAAAACTTGAAAGTTCTCTTAAAGAGAACGGCCATTATCTAGAAGAGATGGAACATTTGAAAGCATCACATGCAACTTGTGAGCAAAAGCTTCAAAGTTCTGAAAAAGAAAACAGCCAGTATCTGGAGGAGATGGAAAACTTGAAAGCATCACATGCAGCATGTGAGCAGAAGCTTGAAATTTCTCAAAAACAAAACAGCCAGTATCTGAAGGAGATGGAAAATTTGAAAGCATCACATGCAGCATGTGAGCAGAAGCTTGAAATTTCTCAAAAACAAAACAGCCAGTATCTGAAGGAGATGGAAAACTTGAAAGCATCACATGCAGCATGTGAGCAGAAGCTTGAAATTTCTCAAAAACAAAACAGCCAGTATCTGAAGGAGATGGAAAATTTGAAAGCATCACATGCAGCATGTGAGCAGAAGCTTGAAATTTCTCAAAAACAAAACAGCCAGTATCTGAAGGAGATGGAAAATTTGAAAGCATCACATGCAGCATGTGAGCAGAAGCTTGAAATTTCTCAAAAACAAAACAGCCAGTATCTGAAGGAGATGGAAAACTTGAAAGCATCACATGCAGCATGTGAGCAGAAGCTTGAAATTTCTCAAAAACAAAACAGCCAGTATCTGAAGGAGATGGAACATCTGAAAGCATCACATGCAGCATGTGAGCAAAATCTTGAAAGTTCTCAAAAAGAAAACAGCCAGTATCTGGAGGAGATGGAAAATCTGAAAGCTTTGCATGCAGCATGTGAGCAGAAGCTTGAAATTTCTCAAAAACAAAACAGCCAGTATCTGGAGGAGATGGAAAATTTGAAAGCATCACATGCAGCATGTGAGCAGAAACTTGAAAGTTCTCAGAAAGAAAATAGCCAGTATCTGGAGGAGATGGAAAATCTGAATGCTTTGCATGCAGCATGTGAGCAAAAGCTTGAACATTCTTTAAAAGAAAACAACCAGTATCTGGAGGAGATAGAAAATTTGAAAGCATCACACGCAGAGTGTGAGGTAAGGCTTGAAGTTGCACAAAAGGAAAACAGCCAGTATCTGGAAGAGTTGAAGAATCTGAAGAGAGAGAATGTGAAGTGTGAGGATAAGCTTGAAGTTGCACAAAAACAGATCAGCCAGTATCTAACGGAGTTGAATAATGTGAAGAGAGAGTATGCTGACTGTGAAGAGAAGTTGAAATGTGCCAGTAACAGAATACTGGATATTGAAAAAGATGCAGAATTTCTTAAAGCTGAAGTGTTTAGTACAAAAGCCGAATATGACATTCTTGATAAGAAAGTCAAAGCATACAACGAAGAGCTTGAAATCCTTAAAACAAAACAGGCAAAACTTTGTCCATCTCTCAACTCAGTCTTATTGAACAGAGATGAAGATGCAGAGCTTAAAGAATCTGAAATGAGAAGCCAGCATTTGAAACCCACCAGTGAGACTGATGGAGAAGCTGATAGAGGTGTTGAGTTCTTACCTATTCATTCCTTCTGTGACAGACTGAGTGAAAAGTTGCCTGTTCTGCTTAAGGATCATATGGAATTGAAGCAAGTGAAGCTTGATAATGCAATTCTTTGTGAAAGGAATGCAGCTTTGATGCAGCAATGTGAGCAGCTGCAAACTGATGCTGCAGTGGATGCCACACTAGAAGTCAGCCTTCAGGAGCTGCAGGAGGAAAATGCCACATTGTTCCAGACTAAAAATGACCTGGAAAATGAACTGATGTCCTTGAGAGCAGATGCGATGGAGGTGGCAACTGAGAAAAAGAATTGGGAATCTGAGCTGGTCGAACAAAAGGCTGCTGTTGAGCAACAGCTTGCAGACCTGCATCAGCTACTAAACACGGTATCACAGGCCAAAGAGGGACTGGAAACTGAGATCATTCGCCAGAGAAACGAGTACGAGGCGCATCTGGCGAAAGCACGATCCGAGGGACTCACAAAGCTTGTCAAGAGCGAAAGTGAACGTAAGGTGATCATAGAGCAGATGTCCGAGGCCGAGGGCCAGTTGGCTGGGCTGCGCGACCGGTTGAGGGTGACACAGGAAGAACGCGAGTTGCTGCACCTGCGACTGCTGCATCTGACTCGCGAGTACCAGCTGAGGGAATCACATATCGTGGACCTTCAGGGCCAGATTGAGTCACAGAGAATCCAGATTCACGAGTCAATGCAAGAACACAAGGAGACGATCAGGCTATTGGTTGAGATGCGGCTGGAGCAGGAGCTGAGCAGACAGGAGCAGAAAGGAGACTTCATCCGGCTCGAGGAGGAACTGCACCGCCTTGAATCGCACATCAGCAGCGGTCCAGGAACGCCCTATACAATGTCGCTGGTGAGTGCCCATGCTTGCCACAGGGAATCGAGTGTTGCTTCCCTTCCTACAGTTGCTTCTCCGGAACCAAGTCTTGGTGAAAACAGCAGGATCGAAGATGTTACTTTGCAGCAGAGTGATGCTTCCCCTGAGGATGCTTATCATTTACTGGAAATGAAGCACATCCGGCTTATGGAAGAACTGTCACATCTGAAGCAGGAGCTGAGGGATGCACAGGACGCTAGGCTGAAGCTTGCTCAGGAAAATAAACTTCTGAAACAGGGATCTCTTGAAAAGGATGTTCCGAGTCTGCGTGCTTCCCAACTGTCCCTCTCGATCTCGAGGTCCAGTCTGAACAGACTAACACCAGACGAAGGAAGAGAAGGCACACAAACTTCTCTTAATCTCGTTGGCAGCTTTGAAGGACTGAGTAAATCAGGGTCTGTTACTTCTCTTGTGTCTGTCGACCCAAGGTTTTCGTTTAACATACCAGCCGAGCTGGTGACGTTGCAGGAAAAACTGGTTCTGTTACATAGAGGGAATCAGGAACTCAACGCCGAGAAAGAGCTGCTGAGGGATCGTCTGTTGAAGAAACAGGAAGAGGTGATCAGACGTCTGGAAACGCTCCTCGAGAAGCAGAAGAAGAAGGGTCCGCTGCGGTTTGGCGCTTCAGATGCGGCAGTTGCAGCTGCTGAAGTGAGCAACCAGCAGATGCTGCTGCTGAAGGAGGAAAGGGATGAACTGCAGAAGATGCTGGACAAGCAGAAGATGAAGGACGGCGAGATTGAAGAGCTTAGCGAGAGGGTGAATCGCCTTGAGGAATGTCTCCGGATGGAGAAGGAGCGGATGCGCGAAGTCAGCAAGGAGAAGGAGAAGCTTGAAGTTGATCTGTTACGGGAACGGCTCTCAGTGGAGAAACAGGCAAGGGACTACAGTAAGCTGCAGGAGATGGTGGCACGCAAGGACAGGATCGAACAGCAGATGGCAGCACAGGGAGATCTTGACCAGGGGAAGAGTCTGACGGGTCGACCCAACCCGGTTATTAGTCAACGTCAACGAATTGTGCTTCAGGAGAAAAAGACTGATCTGGTTGTTGAAATTCGTCGGAGAACATGCTTCCGTGACGTTGGCATTCAGACCGGCGAGACATTCATCGTGCGTGACCCACAGCGTCTTAGAAGAGTGCAACCGCAGAGAGTCGTAGCGCCGCCTTCAGTCCAAAGCAGGACTATTCGATTGGACTGTGGTTGTATCACGGAACTGGGCACGATGAAAATGCGTACCGGCTGCAGGTATCACCAGGCAGTCGAAAAGCTACGCCGTGAACTGAAAATGCAAGATATGCATCAGAGCAGACAAGGCCATCGATAGCTGGCTTGCAATTCCAAAGACTGCACCAGATATTTGTCACACTGAACTGTTATGTAAAAGCCAATGAAAGTCAATAGACCAAAAGTTGGACAGAAATTTTACAACACCATTGTTTTGTGTAAAACTCTTGATAAACAGCATCTGAAGTCTAGCAAACCAAAGACTGGACAAAAGTTTGCAACAGCTTGCTAGACTTCTAAAATGGAACTGCTGATCTGAAGCTAATTAAGACCGTCAGTACGAGCAAAAATTTTACACAGCTGCCAAAGCATATTGTCGATATAATACTGAAGATGCACTGCATGTGGATGTAAACACTATCAACTACAGCAAAAATTAAAATGACAATTTGCAAGGTTGAGGTCAAAATATCGCCCATGTATAGTGCACCAGGACAGATTTACTCAGTAACGATTGGTTTTTGGGCATATTTACAAATTTTCAATCATTCCAGTTTGAGTTTGTGATTTGACGTATGCAAAACATGTTAAACACTCCCATCTGAGTCAACTATTTAATTTTTTACGTTGCCTTCACCCAGTTTTATTGAGCATTTGTTTCTGATTTTTTTGTGCTGTGATGTTACTTTGTAAATAGAAAAATGTTCACTGAGTTATGTTGCTTAGTTAAATATTTTGATGTTCTTCACATCAATGGGGCATTTTTGTAAGTTTGCGATCAACAGATGTATCATACTAATAAACTAGTTGTTCTTTTAGTTAATTGAATAGATTAAATGGCAACGTCATTTTACTTTTGTGTCAGAAGCAGAGAACTGAACTTTACATATCAGTAACTGAGAGGTGGTTGAAAGGGCTTTTGTTGTAGATCCTTTATTTAGCATTTAGTTTACTCCAGGAGTAGGATAATATATCGAGAACAAAGTTATCCTGTGATAAAAACAGAAGGATCATGGACTTACAAGTTGTAATTGTTCTAATATTGTTTACTAATCATTAAGGGATTTGGTTGGAGATTGATTTCACAATTAAACAACTTTACAATGATGTTGGTATGTTAATGAAATGGAATTCTGATTTCTGTTTGTATGAGTTATGTGAATAGATTTTAATAAATGTACCTATGCACCTGCATATACGTATTTATATACAGTTTATATATAAACAACAATACGCACACTTATGTGTGAGTGTGTGTATGATAGAGGGTAGTGTAAATATTTTAGTCACTCGGATCTCAATTCAATGCAGTTTCATAAACTGAACTATATCAAAGTCTGGTTGTTGTGAATATATATATAAATATATATATATATATATATATATATATATGATGTTAAGATTTATCAATACAGATCTTTTTAAATACTTTTTAAATTTATCTTGAATGATAGATAAAATTAAAAATGTATTATAATGATCATAACTGTTGGAGACTTACTGAGATGCGGGTAGACAAGTCCTAAATGCAGAGAGTGAAAAAAATAGTCCTTACAAATTTCTTTCTTGGTTAATATGCTTTGCATTGCCCTGCTAGGAAACTCTTTTGTCTTTGACTGGTGAAGCTTTGACAAACCAGAATTAGGATTTCCCCTCTGTATTCTGTTCCTCTTTGTTCTTTTGTTCAAGGACTATATTCTCTGTGACTTGGGAGACTTTTTAAAGCACTTAATGTAAATGTTCTGTAGTTATAGTTAGAAGTCATGTGCCCAGTCCTTCACTCAACTAATATAATAACTCAATGATGAATCAGTGTATCATTTTCACTTGGTTATCATCGCTATCCCTTCCCTTTGGTCATCTAGGTTCTTACAATTCTTGTTTTGAATTTAAATGATCAAATATGTTTGATTTTTGAGTGCATATGATTAATGTTTGTATAAATTCAAATCCTGAACGTCGAGTAGATTAGCTAAGATTACGGTTCTTCCAACAGAGAAGCATTTGATTATGATATTTCAAACATCTGCAAAGTAGTCATGCCAAAGAAATACCGCTGAGTCATTTTTTTTTGTAGAATTTTGTTGAGGGGTTTTCTTTGTCATTGGACTCTGTTTCCAAATGTTTGTTATTTGGAAACAGGACAATATTTTTACCAGTGACTTAACTCTTGCCAGGTTTTCCTTATCAAAAATATTGACAGTTGTGTTCTTTCATTGGGTGTTACAAACTTGAATCAGCCAAATATTTCAAATCTGTGCTTGTACCATATTTAGTGAAGTTAGCGTTAAAACATGCATAGTTAATAGTTGATGTGATGGGTTTTGTTAAGTTGATCTCTGTGAATTGAAATAAAAAGATTTGAATAACAAATTTCTTTTATTTTGAGAATTATCCTGGTGGATTTTGTGATTGTGAGATAGACTTGAGTTAATACTTCTACACAGCGATTAGACCTCTAAGACTAAGACTTACCTTTTTCGTGTGGCTCATTCACTGTAAGCTAGAGGCCTCTCTGTCTCAATGGACTCACTTTCTGAGTATTGACATGACTGATGCCTTGTGCATTATTCACCGGTGCTATAGAAATTACTAATTACTATTAGGTTTCATCAGATTAGATTTTGTTACTGATTGATTATATGTAGGAAAGAGACACAGGGGTTAAGCTAAAGAGGGCATAGATTATCAATCAAACAATAAATCAATAAGTCAAATCATGAGCTCAACAGATTGTATCATATGCTAGTGAAGCAGCCAGTTCAGGTCATCAACTGGGTTGGGTAATCGGTATTAAAATACCTTGTACATATCTCAGCAGGTACACCAAGACAAATTAGTTTGACCTGAGAAGATGCCTAGGATTGTGTATGGGTCAGGTAAAGTAAAATAATGTTTTATTCTGCCCCTTTTTGAGCAGTAGTTGTCAGGAACATGGTCCCGGTGTTGTAGGATCTCAGGGCTGAGGCACACAGGTAACAGCAACTGTTAGGCAGGCACCTCAGCCCTATCCTTAATGAGAGTATATTTGACACTTAGGCAACCTCCCCTTTTGCTGTACCCCATAACCCAATCAGTTTGTCCAGTAATCTGACAAACAACCAATCATTCAATTCATGGTCTACTTGGCTTCACAACCATTGTTGATTGCATATGGCCCAAAGCACACTTTTATGCTGATGTGAAACAAAACCAATCGCGCAGTCAATCAATCATGGATTTCAACTCTAAGACTAAATCGTTGGCAGTGTGCTGCTGTGCCACTCAGATAAACCTCTCCTAAGGGAAAGGATGGTTGGATAAATGATAACTGATTAAACTGGATGAATTCCTCATGGAGGAGTATCTTTAAACTGAAGCTACCATCCAGCATACCATGTGGAAGTGGTGTTTAAAAACAGCTGCCAGTCAAGTTTTATTGTTGATTCTGAACTGTTATTTCTGCACCCCCAAAATAATCAGAAAATAAATTAAATAACAAATAATGGATCAGTCAGTCTATAAATCTGTCACCAATTCTGTGCTGTTTGAAGAGCACTTCTGTTTATCAATCAGATGATTGTGTTTATTGTCTGTAAACAGCCCGTTTACAATGAACCGTTTATTTTGTTGACAATGTATTCTTAAATTTTGTGTTTTTGAACATATGTTGCTGTGTGTTGAAAGTAAACAGTGGTGTTGGCATTGTCTCATTTGGTGGCTCAGTTAATTTAACAATTTTCCAAACCTCACCATCAATTTATTTTTAGCTACCTTAGTTGTTTTCTATTTTGACCAATTGCTTTCTGTGTCAATGGGGTTTTCAGCTAAAGTTTTTGCACTTTTTCCTTGTGCCACTGATATTTCTGTATTTTTTGTCTTTAGATGCTTACTAGGCTTTAAACGTAGCAAATTTTAATTTTCTACTTCCAGTTATGCTTGCTGCTTTTAATTTAACTTAACGTTACCAGCAAATATATGTACATACAACCGTCTTGATTTTGAAACTAAGTGATCTAGAATAGTTGAAAAACACAATGCTCAAAGTAGGAATTAACGTGTTGGAGTGCATACAATGGACAGCGGTCCGAATTTTCAAAACAATTTGAGTAGTTGTCCTGCGTGTTAATGTTGAGCAACTGATTGATGCTGGAGCTACATAAGGCCAATTTTGGAGTAAAGAAAGGGCATCAGACCAGTACGGCCCTAAGAGAGAGCAATGTTCAGCCAATTTTGACCTAAGGAAGTCTTGAGCTAGGCCAACATTGGGTCAATAAATTCTTATAAATCCATATGATTTTGGATGTTGTTTGATAAATAATTAGTTGGTCAAAACTGACATGCAGTCAATGTTAGGAAAAGCAGTCAGAGATTAGATGACAGATTTCTGATTATCCTGTGATTTCATTGGTCACAGTCTAGCGCTGGTCGCAAACTCACTAAAGCTACTCATTCTTTTGTGATGTAAACCCAGTCAGTTAATCAGTCATTGTGCTGACTGGATTTTATATGTTAAAATTTGTTCAAAATTTATAATTCAAAACGAGGTCACACAGATTAAAGCTGAGAAATTGCACATGGGTGACAGAGAGAGTATAGAGAGAAATGCTGGCACCACTGTTGTCTTTTTCAGGCACGAATGTCCGTCCGACTCTGCTTCCACATCCTCCTAGTCCTCATCTCGGCCATTTGTACGACGTTGATGGATCACAACCTCAGCTGTTAGAAGTGGATATCAGTTGAATGCTTTCATGTAGCACCAAGTCAAGTGGATACTCAGTAACAGTCTTGTGTGGATCCTTCGTGTGATCGTCAAAATTTGATCTAGGTGCAGCAGAATCATCTGGTTGTGTTTAACATCTGTTGAATTAAGATTAGTGTAAATGTAAACTAAATTAAGTTGATTTTTTTGCATTTGGGACAGATGTACACTGGAACCTCCTTACAACTACGTTACAATGTGGTTTCTGAACAACAAGGTTGTAGAACAATGAGGTTGTAGTATTGATCCCAATTTAGTTTGGGTGTTCGATATAGCCTGCTAGTTAATGAGTTGGACTTTAAGTCAAGAGATTGTGGTTCATATCTTAGCCAGGACATAGAGATTTGTAAAGATTTCGGTTTCACCAGTGCCCCCTTAGCCAACTCTTCTATAAAACAAGTCATTGGAAGATCAGGCGGACAGGGAGAGGACTGGCCACCACCCTCGTGTGTGTGGATATTAAGAAAATGAAGTCACTGGCACTTAATAACCATGGCTGCTTCTCAGCTTGTTACGTTTGGGGCCGCTGTTTTCTTTATTCATCTGCACTGCAAGTTTCAATCTGAGATTCAGTGAATCTTGTCTGCAGTTAGAATTGCTGCAATTGAAGCTGGTCATGTTGTCTTTTATCAGTCTTAGTTACTTGACCTCATTTTCCCACCGTTGATGATGCTCCATTGATTTGGTGAGCTCTTACCCAGGCATTCCTATGTGTCTGTCAAGGCAGTTGATAGAAGTGATGCCTTTGCTGAGAAGTGACAGACGGTTTGAATTACATCTGGGCAGTTGAGCTTATTGGTTGTATCGATGAATGGAATTGAGCGAGTGACCATACATTTTGCCAGTGGAAGTGATAGGGAGCATTTATTCAGCACCTATTTGAGGCCCTGATGTTGAATGAAAGCGCTAATAACATGAAACTTCCATTGTTTATAATAGATGGTTTTAACGAGTACAGTTACATTTAGCTGGATTTAACATGATTTTAGAGCATATTTACTTGGTAAGAACACAACTACAGGCTTCTGTTAAAAGTAACTGTTGAATATATTTCTCAATGGACATTCCTTGTGCTAGGAAGTGCAAAATCTTGAGCCCATTTTTGTTGACCACAAATGATGGCTATTTAAATTTTGGTCACAGGCATTAATTTTTACCATATGCAGATTGAAACTCCAAGTAGTCAGCCAGGTTTTTCAATAAGACTGATCTTTTGTGGGAATATTTTAATGGTAATTATGCTAATAAAGTTTGAAAGCTTATATTTTTTATATCTCTGTGAGGCAATTTCGTGGTGCACAACTCCCAGTTCTACTAGTTTTTGCATCAATACTTGACTGCTATAATACTGGTTGATGCTTTAATTGATTAGTGATGAATTTAAGCAGCTTCCAGTACAGATAGAGTCTTGAGATGTGAGACTGGCTATGATTGCTGTTGTTATGATTAATGACCTCAAAAGTACTGGTAGCTGTAGAAAGACAAAGTCTTTAATCATTTTGCTAAATGTAATAAGAGAAAGTGAAGGGCCCCTTAAGGCTGGTGGCTGTGAATGCAAAAGATGTTGTCCAGGGTGTGAGAATTACAGAAATGATGCACCCGAAGCTGATCTTAAATATATCCTGGTGAGACAATGGTTGAGCAGAATGTGTAAGTTAGCAAGGTATGTGTAGCTCAGTGCTAAGCCATGATGTGCCTTGCATATAGAAGGACTGCCACTTTAAGTAGACTCAAACTGAAGAGGATAACCATTTAATTTTAAAGTCTATTCTGATGTTGTAGGTGAGGGAAAGCGTGGTTTTTGTTGTATAGAGAGTTGCTTCTGTATATCAATGCTTGGATTAGATTCAGTCAGTTTAGCATTTAATTTTTCACACTTGTGGCTTAGGTTACTTGGTGGCCAACAGTTTGCATCTGTAAACTAACATATTCTGTTACATAGTGGGGCGTGGTGGCTCAGTGGTAAGTTCGGCGCCTTGTGACCGGAGGGTTGCAGGTTCGAATCCCACTCTAGCCGCTGTGTACGGACCTTGGGCAAGTCCTTCGCTCGCGATTGCTCGTGGCACTTCGGCGTGAAAACTCCGACACAGTATCAAATGCTGTAGTCGGGAGCGCCTCTGAGTAGTAGTAGTAGACTTGAGGAGGCGCTATAGAAATATCCGAAATAAATAAATAGTGGTTGTAGTAAACAGCATAAATTTTGCAAGCACTACCTCACAAAATCAGCAACCAGTGTACTTCAAGATTCTGGCATTTAAGATTGAGACAGTGGCTGATTGCTTGAGTAAAGATTTTGAGCTTCTTCTGAAGGACTAAAATCAAGTCCTTTACACACACAATGCATAGCACCATTGATAGATGCTTTGTCATTAGACTCTGTCGCTCTGTAATGCCGAAAATAAAACCGGGTTTTGGTGCCAGGTTTAAAAGCTGTCCAGAATAGAAATTTAAATTTAAAAGTTTTTTTTACACTTTACACCGTAAGTTGCAAACACAGTGTGATATTGCATATGCAAATTGGCATTATTACTTCACTCGCATATTGTCTCTTTGCAAGTGTATGTGTGTAATAATTTGTACATGTATGTCTATGAATGCAGAATTGTTACTGCTGTTATCTCGTCAACAGTGTTTCATTTTTGGTACGTTAAGTTAGTCAGCTGCCCATGATCACAAAGTGCTGAGTTCATATCCATGGCTGCACACCACCTATATCACATGGAGTGTTTTTTCTAGTTAGGTTCTGTTAGAGGCTTTTACAGTAGATGTATAAAGGAAAGGTATTTAATGTAGTTAGAATTTGTGATATGGAGTCCAGTCTTCCATTTTAGACAATAGCTGCTGGTACTAAGAGCCATTTCACTTTTGCTTTTTTATTTTTAGCTCAAGGGTTTTTGCATGTCACATAACATTGCATCACATCGTGTAACTGCGTTACATTCCACTTTGAAAGGGATCACCTCTGTTACTCTTCTTGTTTCTTGTAGCCATGTTTGCTGTGCATTTATGCAGCATTGTTTAAGAATTCCTCATAAGTTTTGTAACTGTGTTCGGTTGTGTGGGCCCAAGAAATTTTTTTGCCTTAAAAGTCAGGGGGGGGGGGGGGGGGGGAGGGGGGGGGGGGGAGATGAAATATGTTGTTGCTTGTTAGAAATTTTACAACTAAACATATCAGAAAGCAAGATTTAAAGTGTAAATCCTGTTAAATATTTGCATCTTTGTTTCCTCACTTTGTTCATTTATTAGGAGAATCGATTTCATTTTGTTAAGCATTATTGTATTGCATTAAAATGATGGGATAATTTATGCAAATTTCTACAGTGTTGTATGGCTGTGGCATGTAAATAGCCTGGTTAGAAAATTGATCTAGTGTTGTTTCTTTTGCATGGTATCGTGTGGTGCATGTTTGTTGTTTGACATTTCATATTTTCAACTTCACAGTATATATCTAAAAACCGTCCTTCAATTCAGCTCTTCCTTAAACTTCATTGTATAGCAGGCTAGTTATAGCAGTGCTACTCATCACATGTGCTACTCATCACAGGTGCTACTCGGTAGTGCACTGGGTGTGTAATCCGATGAGTGTAGGGTCGCACCTGCTACGTTGACTCTGTAATTATCGCATTAAAATGATGGTCCATCATTTTGGAATGGCCTTTCTCCTGCGACTCGCTCCTCCATTCTCACTGGGGTCCTGCTACAGCTATCCGTTGTCTTAAATCTTTTCTCTTTCCTTGGGGGTTGTTCACACTGGGGTGCTCGATAGTGTAGTGGTTAGTGAGCTGGACTGTCAATCGAGAGGTCGGGGGTTCAAATCTCCGCCAGGACAGAAATTTGGTCGAGATTTCTGTTTCACCTGCACCCCCTGGCCAACTCGGCTATGATGAGTACATTGACCGTACACTGTTGGTGGAAAGATGAGACGGTTAGAGAGAGGACTGGCCACTCGCCCTCATATGCCGAGGCCAAGATAATGAAGTCACTAACACTTCATACCCATGGCTGCCTCAGGGCTAGCTTAAGGGACTGCTCTTCTTCACACTGGGAGCACCTCTGACTAGGAGAGGACTCACCTCTGAGAGAGGTGCTTTAGAAATTTATAAATACAATACAATATCCTGGGCAAGTTAAGTTGTTCATGCTATCTTGTCCTACAGTTTCAAGTTTACTGATCTCTCATACCTAATAAATGCAATAAATAAAATAAATGGATCCTGGAGAACATTATGAAAGGAAGTTCAATTATGTATGTTTGTATGTATCCATGGGCGTCAGGAGGGGTGGGGATTTTGCAAATATTTTACAAAAATTAAAGCTTTTGATTATTATGATTATTACATTAGTCCCAACATGATTTCAATGTGAAAATACTTTTAATTATTTAGGTAAAGTCCTTGACCATTATTTTTTTTAAAAGTTGTCATGTGTTTTGTGTTCATGAATAGCTTATTCTATACAAAAACGTCATTTTGCTCTCCCCTAAAAAATTTGCCCCAAACAAATCTCCCCCCCCCCCACTAAACAAATTCCTGCAGACGCCCATGTATGTATCAAAACACTTGTAGTGTCCTGTAAGTATATAAAATCACACCTTTCCAGGTCTTTTAGGTAGCCATGTTTAGGCTATTCATGAGATTCTATGTAAATAACCAGATACATGCATACATACGTATATACATACATGCATACATACATATATACATACATACATATATACATAGATGAATACATATTTAAAGTTTACGGACGTTCTAGCCATGCTGGCCTCAGCTGTTGTTCACCGGATACCTTGTACACAAGTTGTGCAATACAGGTTTCACTTTCACTTCTAAGAGGAGCCTTATGTCACAGTTATTTGGAGGGGTCATATGTGGTTGGGTTACTGGTACCTGGTTGAACTATTCGCTTTCTGAGTATGAGGGTCAGATTCTGATCTAGTATTAGCATATTAACGAAGTTGGCTTAATATGGTAGGCCTAAGTGCCTGTAAACACCCTGTTTCTCATGACTAGATGGTGAAGACATGGACAATTCTGTAAATATCCCTAACCTCATATTAACACGACCTCGTTGATAGGTTATTATTGATATACCTTCCAAAGACGGCATATACTACCTGACGACTACATAACGCAATTGTCATGATGTACAATATGAAGAAGTTCCTGTGTGTAATGATAATTAATCATAATAATAATATAGCGCCATAGCACCCGAGGCAGAAGAAAATTGGTGCTCTACATCAGATTGAAGATCAACGACAGTTTCAGTATATTTTACAAGGATAAGTCTTTGGTAGTTGTAATAATATAATAAGAAGCAGGTAGGTAGGTATGTGGATGCATGGATGAGTAGGATTACTGTGTTGACTACTATTTTGGGTAGCTCTGGAAAGCATGTTTGGAATACAATTCCGAATGACTAAGAATCACTAGTTAGGCATACGCATAGGTAGCAATAGATAGGTAAATGTGTAAATTTACAGTGTTGAATGAATATGCAAAGGTGAAAATTCACAGGTGTGCAGGGACTGGGTATAGGAAGGTACAGGTAGATAATTCAATTATGTTAAATAAACGTGCACAACAGTAAAATTCTGAGTTAGGTGTGTGTATGTAGGATCTAGTATTAAATACATACAGGTAGGAAGGTATTCGGCTTTGAGTAAATAGATAATATATATACTTAGATCTCGAATAATTATAAAATTCAGAGCCTTTGTGAGGTTCTAAAACTTGTGATATAATGTTTAGTTACATGTATATATACATGTGCATATATAATATTTATACATGTATATACATGCATGTATACCTAGGATACATACATCCATATAGATAAAGTAAGCCATGTGGTAGTCAAGTATTCAGTGTTGAAAAATTGGCCTATGCTGACTGGTGCTTTTTTATTCAGTGACGGGTTTCTATTTGCTGCCATGACAAACCGAGGAGCTTGAGTATTTGGCTTATAAAAGCTCCGGAATAGTGCTACAAAATTGGCCTACTAGCACACCTCTCTATTCTATTACTACCTGTCTATGTTATTGATTGTGGCTCGCCTTCACCTTCTCTAAAATCACCTGTTAGCATAAGCATGTATATACATGTATGTATATATATATGTATATATATATATAGTGTATTTATAAATATATAGATATAAATAGGCCATGTCTATAATAATATAGTGTCTATGTGTGTATGTAACATATATTTGTATACATACGGCGTATGGTTGTGCATGTGTATGTGTTTATATATATATATATATATATATATATATATATATATATATATATATATATATATATATATATATATATATATATATATATATATATATATATATATATATATATATATATATATATATATATATATATACACACTCGTATATACATGCGCTCAGGTGCTTCCAAAGGTGTTACAAGTACAAAGGCTGATTATTGATTTGAACTACTGCTGTTGCTAGGCACCCTGACGCCAGTGGTTGGTAGTATTATAGCGGCGATAACGTCAATCAACACGCCGTTTAGTCCCGCCCCTCTTGAATATTTGCCTGTAGATCCTGAATATTTATGAACGGTAGCGTTAATATTCATGTGGACATTGGCTTTGGCCGTGATTGGCTGGTTTGTTGGGACGGTGGCACGCACTAGTAGCGCCGGGGTAGGCTTCCAGCAAGGTACAGTTCGTAGTTCGTGTGATTCATGGTGCTGCAACATCGTATCGGCCTTCGGTTCCACACTCTGCATTTCGTTTGGACGGGTTGTTAAAGGCGGGAAAGGAAAGGAGGGCAGGTTGGGAAAATATCGGACTGGTCGGTTGGGGAAGGCTAGGAAAGGAGAGATTTGCGAGGGAAACATAATTAGACAGAATGGCCTTGTGATTGGATCGGAGGTATTTGTATAAAAGATCTCTTAAAAATCGTAATCGCCGTGTGTTGTTGTTATCGCTGTTGTTTTTTCTGTTACCTCTTGTTGTTTTTGTTGCCTGTTTTGTCGCTTTTTGTTGGAATTTGGTTTGGTGTGTCTCAGTGGTAACGTTGAATTTGTATTTGTGGTTAATGGTATGGTGCATCTGTAGGGTAGGCCCCCTATATCTGGTTGAGTCTTGTTAACCGGGTAGTAGTGCATCGTATACATGTGCTTTGGAATGTGGTGGCATTTGACCACAGCGTCGGGGGTTTGAAACTCAGTGCAGCAAGTGAGATTGACAATTTGTTGTGGGCCATGCAGCCTATAAAGATAGTTCTGTTGTTGAATAGCAGTTGTCGTTTTAGCAGACAGATTTGGCAACAGCATAACTTCGAATCTGTTTAGCTAATGCAGCGTATCGTTGCGGTTGTCCCTAGTTCAGTGAAATCTAGTTCAATCCAACAACTTCTGTATGACCGTAAGAACATTATTTTAAAGCACAAAACATATATGATTGTTTTTACAGTAAAATCACAATCTGAAATCATAATCCCAGCAGAATTCCAATCAAAATCCAGTGCTTGTAATTATGATTGTAATTGTAATCTGTGAATATCTTCAGTACTAAAAACAACTTAGTCATGGGAACAGCTTATTCACTGCTCAAAAAAAATGTCAGTGAGGCAGGTATGGTGAGGTTCCATTGCTAGCCAATGTAATGTAAAGCTTCAATTTTGACCAGGCATAAAGGTAATGTAATATAACATAATCTGAAGACATGTATGTTGTTATCGTAACGATGGTCACTGGCAGTGATATTTTCGTTAACGAAAACTAAAATTAGAAGTAAAAATAAATGATTTCGTTAACGAAAACTAGAAGTAAAAGTAGGAATTATTTAAGCTGCAAGAACGAAATTAGGAATTGAATTAGGAATTATTTGCCGAACTAAAATTAAGAACGAAATTAGGAATTATTTTCAGAACTTAAATCATTTTACTTCTTGTGGCGCTTAAGTTTAGACGAAGGCGAGTATACCGGTAAAATTGCAGGCACTCCAAACAACCCACTGGAAAACTTCGGTTGAGATGAAGATGCTGCACATAGGGCCTGCCATTCGCGATGTAGGCGGCAGTAGGACCTAATCGACTATCTTTGGTCTTCGTTGTCTAATAATTGTCCCCACTTAATTGCGTACCATCGACCTAAGTTTCATACGCCATTTTATTTTGGGTTTGATCGTTAAATTGTAAAATTACGAGTTTATCAAGAATGTTGACCGGAAGGAAGCGAGATAGCCCAATTTTGGGTTTATCATTTTGACGAAACTACATGTGCAGGCAGATCTACATGCCAAGTACTAAACGGGGAAAACGATGGAATTTGTGGAACAGCACTAGCTGGAGAAATACAAGCAATATAAGTCTTGGAAGGAGGACAGATGAATGGCAACACGCTGGCCTAGCCTATTATAAGAGCATTAGATATTGCCGACAGACTCGAATGAATTCCATCAGCGACTGCACAGCGTTTTGGATATGGTTGTTCACACAGTAGGGCCTACCCGGTTACGCTGATACTAGATAATCCTTCGCCTCGTAAAATGATAACCAAGCGACTCAAAAATCAAATTGCCAGCATTGTTAGACTAACGCTTCACCCCTTGTTTTACTTCAAACAGTTTTTTCTTTCTCAATACAAGTTTTGTGTGCTTCTCTCTGCAAGCGTTGCATACTTTTACAGCATGGAAATTAATAATTATTTGAAAAACTAAAATAAGAAGTAAAATTATTTGAGAACTAAAATAGGAATGAGAAGTAAAATTATTTGTGAAGTAAAATTAGAATTAGAAGTAAAATTCAAGAGCTCAGAACTGAATTAGAACTGAATTAGGAATTATTTTTAGAAGTAAAATATCACTGGTCACTGGGAACTGAAATTCCCGCATGGGAACTCATATTCAACTATTGTAGCCTGTTGGAAAAGTCTAATTGAAATCTGTGAGGTCAGAAATGTCAGCTTCAGTCAAAAAGCTAATAAACAAGCACTGGGCTTTTGAGGACTTTTCATTTTGCTTAGCCTTACCCTTCCACCTTGTCTTAGGAACAAATGTTACTTTCAGAGGCTGTAATATTTATTTACTTGGCCACAATGGAGCCAAGTGTGTGCTAATACTAATTAATTGCCTGGCTTGCTTGGTTGGGTAGATAGGAATCTGTGATTAACTGTAATCTAGGTAATCAGGCAAAAAACCATAGCAACCATCTGATAAAGCAGGTTTGTTCAACAGATTCCACCTGTTGACCACAGTCCAGCCCACCGATGATGTTTATCAGACCTGCCAAGCTCTTCTAAATTGAGAGTTTAAAAATCAGGTTTACTAACAAATCCTAATGGTTTAACAAATGACTTGGCATTTTTCTAATAAATGAGAGAGCAAGATGGGCTCAAATTGAAGTGCACCTGCCCATGGTAGCAGGGCAAGGGCGTGCAGGTATTGTTGGATTTTTATTATAACTAAGTTGACATGGGGGGTAATAACCAGTGGCAGAATGAATATGATAGATGTTCACCTGTTTCCTACCCTTGGATTGATTGAAATTTTGTCTGAATGTATTAACAGACCCTTCTGTTTCCTTACCATAGCTTCTAATCCTGGCTACAACCTTGGTTACCAGGGTTACAACATAGTTGCCAGGCCATACACTGGCCCACAACATGATACTTTTAGCCAAAATGGAATGACTGCTAATGGATTTATTCGTAGTTGGTAAGTTTTATGGCATTTGAAATAGGCTGTAGGTAAATGTTATCATGGGGAGGTCTTGTGGCATCTGTTCAGCACTTCAACTTTGTGTCCACCCCATTCAGTGGACCCACTAAAGTTTGCCATCCGTGCCAGAGCTTTGCTTGAACCTGATCTTAGTATTCCTTCAGCTATGTTTGTGGTTGTCATTAGAACGAGAAGCCAGTCAGCTCAACAGTTGCTTTTGTTCATATGAGTGGATTATAATACTTTTGGATGTGCTTGGACTTGTTGTGAAGACTAGCAGCACTTGCCTTAAATCATTGCTAACTTTGCTACGATTGGGCAATGAATGTAGTTCATCGTAATGCACTGGGGTGTAAGGCACACACATTCAGTGATGAAAATTTTGCTCTGAAATCTTGCTGAGTTTCTACAAGTTTTGAGGTTGGTCGATCATGATAGTAAGCCACTTTAAGGTTAAAATTAAGATTTTGAACTGAATATATATTAATCATTTTTCAAAGCTAAAGACTGGTTGATATTTTAAACTTTATTATATTTAATTTTTAAACAGATGTACAAATTTTATATTATTGTTATTCTTAGGATTATGTTTAAGTGTTTATGTACACTTATTCAGGTACCTAATAGGCATTTACTATAGTGAAGTAGCCAACTTGGGGAAGGTTTGATCAGTGGGGTTCTGCATGTTTCTGCATGTTCAGTCTTGTGCAGTTTTGAAGGAGTTGGATTTTCTTACTGGACAAGGAATGCATTTTGAAGTGCTTTTGGTCAGCTCACAACATCGTCAAAATTTTGGTTACTTTTACCTGATTTGGTTACATTACACGAGTAGGTTTATAGCATCTCTGTAGAATGCAGTAGGCCCTGTACTGATACATACAAGCATTCATACTATAATTTTAATGTATACAACTTCAGTATATATGCTAAAATGAAAACTGCAATGTTCCTTCAATCTTTGCCACCCTGCACTTTTTCTGAGGTACTTTAAAGGTGTTAGGTACTTAGATAACTAACTAACTGATCTATGTGACTGCATAGGTATTAGACTGTTCAGGCTGTAAGGGCCATGAAACTAAAATGCCTTTGTAATGATCATGATAAGAAATTTATCATTATAATATTACTTACAAACATGCATGCAATCCAGAACCATGCAGCTGAGGTATGTAAACAAATGTAAGTGTTGCATCTGTGTCAACTCTATTTCCTTTCTGAGTAAACGAATATTGATTGATTGATTATGTTTGCTTATGCACTAAACAGTTGTAGCTGAGATTTTTTCTCTCTTTATGTTTGTCATTCCGTTGTTGTTGGTTGAAGGTTCATCATCTGCTATCGGACACTGAAAGAAAAGATGATTCCTCTTCCGGCAATGAGACGTTAATGACCGATCACCTGGAGATTGTAATTACTCGCGGGAATCACCACCAGTCCAGGGTCAACCCATCCAAAATGAATCGCAACTCGCTCGAAGACAAAGGCGCCGAGGCAGCATCATCCAACGATGAGAACCATGCCGCGATGAATGGGTCGCCATTCATAGCGCCATTCCCGTCCAGTCCACCGGAGAGTAAGGATCACGAAAGCGATCAGTCGCTGAATGATATCTTCTCTGAGACAGTGTCCATCGAGAATTCAAGTTTCCTTGATCGCTTCAACGCAAGGAAGCAACAGTTGCTGATGCAGCTGGAAGAGCAGCATGGTTTGGGCATGAGGAACGAGGAAGGGAGCACTGCCGGACAAGAGCTTCAGCTGCTCAAGGACATCGAGCTGGAAAAGTTGGAAAACATTCAGATTTCTATCAAGGTAAGACTTTGTGTTTATTTGTCAATAAAAAGTGGGCAGTCGCCTTTGTTACCCACGTAAATAACCTAATCTATTTATATAATCTGGAGACTTGTACAATGCATGTATCGCAGTAAGCAAGCCATTAATCAATGGTCGTTATGAAGTTAAATAGCTTTGTATGAAGCAAGTTTCTTTACGTATTGTAATTATTACGAATGTAAGGTCAGTAAATTTGATTCTGAGGTGCAAGATGAGTGTGCCTTTGGAAACAACTTGTCTAGGGTTGTTACACAGAGTCAGCTCAGCAGGCTCAAACTCACAATAGTTGGATTATGGACTCCGCATGCTACCAAACACTAAATCTTCCAAAGTGATTATATATTGTGCCACACACATGATGAGATCCGACACAGAGGCTGGAAGGTAGCATAATAATATATATGTTATCCCGGGCTTCCTAGGTGCATTTCAATGGCTAGAGTTTGTACCAAATATTAAAATATTTATGTCAGTTTTTTGTAGGTGAGGGGGCTAAATGATAAATTGGTGTTTAAAGTAGATAGTGGCCAATTGTGGCTTAGAAGTGTGTTGAGTAGAGATAACCTTAACTTTATACTAAACTGACTTGAATTGCATCAGTTTTATTTGTAGATTTTGAGCACATTGTAAACACTAGATTATTTTATCAGTGGATTCATTTTCTTTGCTTTGTTTCTGAGCACATTTGACTTGGCCTGCTACTAAGTTTTACACAAAGTTGCGTGAATGTAGAGTTTTGGTGGTGAATTTGTTTTGGTACTTTTGGCCTAGTTTTGATATTTTTTCTGATATTTAACCCACGTTTGGTAGTAGAATCTGTGTAGATTCGATTCAGTTTTGTATACAATGGTTTTTCCAGTCATATTTTCTCCTTTCTTCTTGGCCCATGTAGAACAACAACTCTTACATAATATGTAGTGTAGTAGATGTAAATATAGTGCTATCAATATCATGTAGTGAACATATATATGTGTTTATATTATATATACACATATGTGTATGTATATACAGTTATGCCATTATGTACTCCATCACTTTTTGTATATAGCTGTTTGTAGTTCTAACTTAATTGTAAAGACAGACAGTATATGTATGGTGCTTCAAAAATGGCTTCAATCAAAGGATTGATTGATTGATTGATTGATTGGTAATAGTTTGTTTATACGATTTGTATTTGTGACAGTCTAATATAGCATAATTTACTAAGTATTTTTAGTCAGGTGTTGGCTTTTAGAATTGGAATTCTATGGCTGAATGGCTGGGAAGCTGTGTGTAAATAGCTGTGATAGCATGTAGATCCCTTGAATGAATAGTGCCACACTTGACAACAAACATCTTTCCATTGATAGTGTCTGACTTCCTGGCCTTATGTCAGATATGCCTTGTTAATTTGAGCAGCCACCTGTTGCGTTGTGATTCATTGCCTAGGGCGCTTTAGTCTGCTCTGTTTACAATAGCTCTTTTGTCTTGTGTTGTGAACGGCCCTTTTGTTAGGCCTAGCCACTAGCCAGCCGCTCTGAGGTAATTATTGTTGTTGGCAGTGAATTTACTACTGCAAGACTCTCTCTCCTCCACAGGTGCAGTTGGTTTATGGGACCAATGCCTGATGTTTCACCTTGCTTTTGCACCGGTTTGCCAATTTATTGCTGTCCATGTCCATTGATGGGATTTGTAGTGAAGAAAACGTCTTGTCCACGGAAGAAGGTAGTGCCTAAGTAGAGCATAACAGGGTAGACATTTACCATCGAGTACCGAATCTGAGTATCTGGATGTACTTACTATTTGCCGGATCCGGGTACGAAAACCGAGTACCGAGTACCATTTGTTCCATATGCGAAGCTTCACATTTTCATGTAATAAAAATTATCTAAATAAATTTTTTTACTTTTAGTAACTGACTAATACATTTCGAATTTTAGAAATAAATAATCAATGAAATGGACTTGACTTCCATTGTAGATTTCCGGTGTTGGCGTTTTTTTTAACTTTTCTTCTTCAAAATGAATATGCTATATGAAGCTGATATTATGAGCCTACAAATTCGATTTATTGAATAAGTTTTAAAATTTTATTTTCAACTATTTGTGTGTACAGTATTTGCCGAGGCGAGTAGTGCCGAAAAACGAGATATTCGGCCGAGGCAAATGTCCGAGGCGATTTCCACCTGCCCTATGCTTAAGGTGACCCCTTGGATATGAAGTGTTAGCTTAACTTCATTAGTTCTTATAATGGATAATATTTATCTTCGGCGGTGGCCAAGCGTCTCTAGCCGCTTGACCATCCATACCCCTCTGGAAAGAATGAAATGGACCATTGGCATTGTCATAGGGGGAGGGGAGATAAGCCACGAGGAAGTAGACTGGCAGGCTGTGGCAGCCCACCCATATGTGCTGAGGCAAAGAAAGCGATGGACTGACTACTCCTTTTTAAACTTCCCTCTGCTGGTCTCCACTCCAGCCACTGCCAGGAGCTTATTTAGTTTAGTAATTGGAGGTGGAAGTTGTCCTGGGAAGCAGCCACCAGGCAGGTCAGTCCGTGCTGCCAGCCTTGTAGAGCAATGAGTTGCTGGCCTACGGCTGCTGCTGGCCCCTCTAGTGAGCCCTTGATGGGGGATGCATTTGACTGAGTTGCTACAACAAAGGGTTCCTTGTGTGAACCAGCTCTGTGTTATTGTGTGGACGTCATGTTAAGCCATTTAAGCTGTTGAAGGCTTGAAAGGTATCATTACCGTTTTTGGTAGTTGTAATCTTCATTTTGTTCCCATTCATTGTGATTATCATCATTATCAAACCAATCTTCATCATTATTATTATCATCATCATCTTGCACCAGCATCTTTACCTACTTGATGTTTTTCTTCATCTACGTTATCAGCATCATCTTCATCATGACCATCCATTTGCATCTTCATATTAACAATGTTGTCATCTTGTCAAAGTCATTGTCATCATCATCATCATTATCAACATCAGTTTCTTTTGCTGCCATTTAAGTAGCCAGTTGAGTGACTGAATGAGCAGTAGCCTACCATCTGTTGGGGTTTGCACTCCACTCCTCCCCTCCTGGAGGGAGGAGTGGATTGAATAAACAAATGAGTAATCTGTCTTTGTCTGGCTGCAACAGGATATGCCTCTATCTCTCTGTTCTGTCTATCTCTCCGTCTCAGTAGCTGTGTTTCATGTATCTTTGTATATTTCTTTTGTTAGGCAGGCACCAGTTATGGTTTTACAATTCAAGTTTGAATGAGGTTTGAACATCTTTGGGAGTTGAAAGATAAGAAGAGGCTATGCTGCTAAAATTCTAACATGTCAAAATGCTGTAATCTTCAAACTTCTATCTGTTTTAACTCGTGAGCTGTCTTTCCATACTGCCCATTCTCCCCAACCAATAGTGTGCAGTTGGTGTACGAAATCTTTAGCTGAGTTTACTTGGGGTGAGTGGAACTTAAATTTGAAACATCAACCTCCTGTATGAGAGGCTAACCAGTTGACCGTGAGAGTATGGCTATAAAATAATTGTTGTACTGATTGATTTTACCCCTTTCCTAATGATTGAAAACCAGGATGCATTCTGGGCCTGCACCCTCAGCCAATGGATGAGCGAGCTATTAAATTACAGCCTGTAGATGATTAGGCTAGAAGTTAAATAGCTGTGATGAGTTAGTGTCATGCAGGATGTAATGAAACCTAAAGCCTTACTGAAGATCAACATGATTTAAAATGGCTGCGTTTACTAAAAACGGATTAAAGACAGAATTCGTATGTACTTTGTTATCGTTTGAGTGTTTGCTGAGCGACAAATGTGAAGCTTAATCTACTATAGTAACTAAAAGTGGCTTTAAGGGTGACTGTATTTAAATCAACTCTTGAGTTTAGATTTACCGGACTGGAAAGTAATTGGAATATGAGATTATATGACAACTTAGATTACCCAGTAATTAAGTGTCATAGAAAAACTCAAAGTGAAGTAAAGCTTTATGTGTATGCTAGTTATCGAGAATGTTGAATCATGAAATCACAGGAGTTAGTGATTATATTAATAACAAAAAGTTTTCTCCCAGAGCTATCTGTGGTTTTTTTTTATACAGCTTTGAGCACTGGTATGTTCTATCTGGTTCTGCTATTAGTTCACATCTTACCTACACCCTTGTAGTCGATCACTTTGCATAAATCAACTCACTTTTGCTCCCAATGTCTTGAATTGCAATGTACCACTGGTTTCCAGCAGACTTAGCTACTGTAACTCATTCCTTATTGGTATCACTAAGGAAAAATGATTCAAAAATCTCTAGCAAAAGCATAGCAAAGACCCATAAATATCAGAATGTGTGTGCGTATTGCATCCATTATGCTGGCTGTCCATTGAGTCAAAATCCATTAAAAAATCTGCCTTTTAGTTCACAAAGTACTACATTTTAACCACTTGACCTACCTATTTATGTTCCATACTCGGCCCTCAAACATGTAGACATTGCACTCGATTAGTGTATACCATGACCGTTGTTGTGCCTCATACAAGGTCACTTTTAAGCTCTTGAGCAGTCAAGCTTCTTGGTGGCTGATCTGAAGCTTTTTAATTCGCTGCCCAGTTGAATTCTTTATATTAATTAGACTGTGACATCATTCAGGTCTAAACTTAAGACTTATCTCTCTTTCAACTTGCCCTTTGTAGCCTGACTTCTCGTTTTTTTCTGATCTGTCGGATGTCAACTTCAATCGAGTGGATTGATTTTTGATTGCAGTTTCACTTCAGGCTTCCATCGATTGATGCCTTCAACATTTTGATAATGGCATTATAAAGTCATTTGATTAAATTAGACATATAATTGTAAATACCACTCAAATACCTTAGAATGTACTATAAATGAAGTTAAGAAGAAGAGCAGTCCCTTAAGCTTGCCCTGAAGCAGCCATGAGTATGAAGTGTTAGCAAGGGTGGTTGGCCAGTCCTCTTCCTAGCCATCTAATCTTCCCACTGACAGTGTATGGTTAGTGTACTCTTTATACCTGCGTTGGCTAAAGGGCGGGTGGAGTAGAAATCTCGACCAAATTTCTGATTTGAACCCCATACCTCTCAGTTGACAGACCAGCACACTAACCACTACACTATCATTTAGAAGGTACAATTATTGCATAATGGTACACTACATCTAATTTTTAAGTACGATAAGCAGAGTACCTTAAAAGGAACTATAATTACACAAAGTTACATTATATTCATATTAAGATCTTATGGTAATAGAAAATCTGTGTATATTATTATAAAGCTTTTCAAGAAAGAACTGCATTCTCCTGTGTATAGTGCATACTTTTTTCTGCTTCTGCATTATCATGCATAGGTTATAGTAATAATAATAAACTAAAAAATAATAGTAATAATACCAGAGGCAGGGTACAAGGCCTTGCAATAACAATTCAGCAGTACAGTGCAGTAGCACACAAGGGTTCATTCAAGGATCTGGACTTGTGTGAAGACAAGCAACTAAGGAAAAGCATTGTCCATGCATAGAACAGGTTTTCTACTGAGTCTGAATTTTATCCTTTTGAGTTGATGATGATGATGATTCTAATACTGATAATAATAATAAATAATAATATTGATAATAATGGTACAATACCTTTGTATTGAGACTGAAGTATGCTACTAATTACTACTTTTAGTATTAATTAAGATATGCTGCTTTTGAGACCATGTCTGGTTATGGCTTTGTTGTTAAGCAACTTCCACTACATGCTGTGCTTTGCATGCTCATCTGAGATTTAGTGGCAGTCTATTTTTGTGACACCATGTTGCTCTCAGTGTTGTGATACCCTATTGATTACCAGTCTTGTGTCACCCTATTGGATACCAGTAAGTTTTAATGTTGCTAACTTGCTACTCTGCTCTCCAAAACTCTTGTAACTTGCAAAGGAGACATTGGTGTGGCCAGGATGTTGTAAGACATGCATTGTCTGGTTAATGGAACAAAGAAAGCCATTGGGCTGAAAGACAGCCAGTCAGGAGTTTGGTGTAAATATTGAGACTGGTGTACTAATTAACCCCGATGAACCTTACGAAAGTATCTAGCTTTGGGCCACCTTCATGTACTACCAGACAGTAAATATGTACGAACTAACATTGCACTACATGGAGCTCAAGAAACATTTTAGAAATTTCTTAAGTTGCATCTGTTTAGATCTGTTAGGTAGCTCTGTTTAGCGCCTTCATGAGGTTCTTGTAAGGCGCTATATAAATGACGATATAGATATATACATACATACGAACATATGGCCACACCAATTTAGGAGCATGTTATTGTGGATGTCGTAGTTAAGCGCATTGTCTTAGAGAGCTGATCCTTGCATTGGCTTTGGAAGCTTGCTAGTTTCTACAGTGAATGTTTATGTTTCTTGTTAACATGGCTGTTGGCAATTTTTTACGAATGCGTTTATCTTGTTTCCGTTTATGTAAGTATTTGTTGATGCAATGCATTTCTTGTTAATTTATGTATTTGTGTATCATTTGAACTTGCTGGTATATAATGATAGACAAAGATTGCTATTGGTACACTTGACCCTGTGCTTTTCCTGCTACCAGCCATTGTGTGTATTTTGGCATTTATTTGGCACCTTTCATTGGAGCTTTTAATTTGATTTTTGGTGCTGGAGCTTAGTAATCAGCGGTAAGGATTTTGCATTCATCAGATTTTTCTGTCACCAGCAAGCATAGATGGTGGAAAATAAAGCTTTATGTATTTTTTATTTAGCCCTGTGACCTGAAGGCAAGAAATTTTGCCTTTTGACTTGACCCTAATTCACCTGGTTTTTAATTACCTTACCTTACGTAGACCAGTGTGATTCTTACCTGTCCATGAAAAACGTTTTTGACTGACTTTAGTGTTGTAATCTTTGTTATAAATTGTGTTATTCTGCAAATGTTGTATTGGTTTGGGTGGACAGTGTGAGGTTTCGACAGCACTCACAAGATTCGGGGCTAAATCCCTGACGGAAGTCATCTGTCAAACTAACGTAAGTCTACTGCTTTGACCTGACAGCACTCTGGTACTTTGGTACTCTGGTACTGTGGTACTTTGGTACTATGTGCACTTGAACTTTCCCCTCATCAGTGATCATCCACCAGAATGATTTTGTACCTTTAGCTGCGTGGAAAACCAGTTGGTGGTACTCAGGTACTGTGGTACCTGAGTATTGTTTTGGTACTGTAGTTGTGTCTTTGCTGCCCTGTAGTCATTATGTGGTGTGTCTAATTTAGTCCGGATAAGGGATACAAGTTTGGATTTTAAAAGCAGCCCTGTCATTTAAGCATGGACATCTTCCCAGTTTGTTGTGTGGGTTAGCCCAAAATTTTGCAATGCTTTAGTGGGGTTGTTTGTGACCACCATGCCTGTTGTATAGTCTAAAGATACCCTAAAGTTGCATTCTAGCTGCACACCATTGCAATCACCATTCCATTAAATGACTTCTGCACTGATTGCCCATCACGAGGTTCGTCAGTCTGTTTTTAAAAGGGTTATTAAGGGTGAGAGTTTTTAGATGACGGTTTTCCTGAAGGCAGCAAAGGGTTGGCGTTTTTAATGCAATATGTAGACCTATTCCCTTTATCTGTGGTTCTGTCTTAAAAGATCATTTGAACCTGTATGTCGATTTCAAGCTGATTAACAAACTTCTGCTTGAGGCTATTAACGATTCTTGAGATCAAATCACTGTGATTTCAAATTTAATGGAAATAAAGTTAAACTTTTGTCTAGTGGTGTTGAATGTTCATCAGAACAAGGTCACCTGTAAGTGAACACACAGAGCCCAAGCAGTGGAGGGAGTCCGGCCCTGAGTTAACGTACACTTAATGTGGCCAAAGGTCTGCGTGGTAGCCAGTTACAAAGTGCTGACTGTAAGCTACAGTGTTTATCTGACAATTAATGTTGCACGAGCGCTGCTGTATAGTATAGGATATTCGTTTAACAATGTCCTGCAAAGTATTTTTGTTCTTCATCAAAGTCGCATTTGTCTAATCATATCTAGCGACTTTTGTGCATGTTAGAGTCTGGCGGTAAAACACTCTTGGATGCGTTTCTCTTCTTGCACCTAGTAACCTTTATGCATGCTGTAGTGACTGACAGAAGCAGTATTTTGTTTGAATGTGAGCAGAGTTAATCTAATCTAGTAATAATCCAGAGACTTCTACACCAGTTGTGGCTGCTGATGTAGAGCAGTAAGCTTCAATCAGTGATCAGTGGTTGCTTAAGAGTGATACCACAATTGGTCAGCTTATCCATCAGAGAGGTCCAGTTGATATTATTAGTATTATTGTTATTATTATTTTTATTATTATCACCATTATCATTGTGATTATTATTATATTTTGGTGCATGTATTACTTGTGAAGGCCATTAAATATAAATCTGAAGCAGAAAGCAGTTGTGAGTGAAGGACCTGCTCAAAGTCCGTACTCAGTAACCACCTTATGTAGGCTCAAATGCACATACGCTTGACATCATAATCTGTAAAGTAGGTAGTACTTTACAGGTTGTGCCTTGGTGTGCCAGGCACAAAAACTGTTATGCAGCAATATTTAGAATGTTTGCATTACGTAGGAAGGTTTACAAAATACTTGCTGAGCTAGAATTTCTTTGTGCTTTGTTTTTCTGCATGCTTTTACATGCTAATTTGTGCTTTGCTTGGACATGAATCTGTGAGAGTGCATGAAATACCAGGAGACATTGTTTCAGTGATGGAATGTTACGAGTTTCCAGGACCTTATTTATTGTGCTGTATTCATGCATGTAATTTTATCAGTGCTTTTGCTTACTACAACGTAGATGCATTTTATTATAAGTTATGCTTAATAATATTAACAATAATAAACCAACATTGGTTTACTTATGACAGAAATGTGGTTTATTATAAGTTATTTGTAAATTGTTGATAATAATAATAATAATGATAATAATAATAATAAAATAATTAATTCAATACTGCCATCATGCTTGGTAGTACTTTTGTTAAACCAGTTCTAAACGAGCTCTAGCTATTCCCAACTCAGTTCTTGTTATTCAGAATTTTTACATCATGGGTATCATGTCTAATTTGGGAAAAATATTGATAATAATAACAATAATAATTATACCAACAACACCAAGAACAAGAGTAAGAATGGTTGAGGTTATTATCATCAAATGCAATACTTCCATTGACATCTTTAAAATGCTTTTGACCACTGCTATATATTGTCCAGTTGCAGTTATATTAATTTGTTCCGTTAGAAACAAGAAATGTTGTGTAGATGTTGGCCATCGTACGATGCATCCTACAAAAGTACAACAAAGTATGATAATGCTGTCGAGGATGAATATAATAATGATAAGAAGAAGACTGAGAAGTCGGAATAAGAGTAATAACAATAATAATGATTATATTCTGTTGGGTGAAAATAATAGTAATGTTTATAGTCTTAATTTAATCCTTGTGGAAAGTAGCTACAAACCTTAAATTAAAATTAATAATAATACATGAGTCCGATGCCAGGATTTGAACTAGAGACTCGGTGACTAGAGGCTGAGGGCAGACTGATATTTAATATGTAGACACCTTTGTCGAATAGAGCATCAAGGTTATTAATCAGTTAATTAATTAATTCATATAAGGCATTTATAGCACTGCTTGACCTCTATATCTTTAACCTCATTTAGGTTAGCTTGGGCATTGTGTTTGTGAGATGCTTAAAAGGTGCCATATTAAGCGGCCAGGTAACTAACTGACTAAACCCATCAATAGGTTATGGGTCATTCCGTGCCAACTCAACCAATGGTTCCCACTCTCCGATTCAGAATTTTTTGATTTTTTTACCAAAAATTCCTGATCATATGATATGAAGAACTGGAAAGTTTCACAGGTCTGCAGCAAAAATTGACCGAGATACGGGCTGCTGAAGTTGGTGGGGGTAGGACGAAAATTGTACGCGAATTTGCGTCTGTAAAATTTTTGTCATTTTCAGACTTCCATAACTTTTGATCTAGAGCAGCTACACACATTTGGTTTTCAGTTTTGAGTTCTGTGCAATGCACAGATTTGCATGATCAAGTTAAATTGGTTGTCTTTGATATAAGGAATTAACCAGAGTTGTTGAAAAGTGTCAAAATATTTCTAGCCGAACCCATTTTTCTCGTGTTTGCTGACACACTACACCTACAGTATATGTCAGAAATTAATAATTTTTGTGTGGTTTTATTCAGCTATTGGAGTTGTTTTAAACCTGTAATTTATTTGTGTCTTGGTTGACAGGGACTGCTGTAGCACTTAGCCAAAAACCCTTCATCTCTGTGATAGTGGTCACTTTCAACTGACCAAATGGTCATGTGTATCACCTGATAGAAAAGTCAAACATACATCATTGGAAAGCTTACGGAACAGCCTTTTATTGATACAAAATTTGTGTTGGTGCTCTGAAGATTAGGTTATTAAATTATTTTTTCAAAACAGTGATTTTTTCTATTCGCATTGTAGCATTTCCGTGATATTGGTCACTATCAACTGACCAAATGGGCATGTGTATCACCTGCTAAACAAGTCAAACATACATCATTTGAAAGCTTGAAGAACAACCTTTTTATTGATACCACATTTTTGTTGGTGCTTTGAAGATGAGGTCATTAAATAACTTGTTGAAAAACGTTATTTTTTCTGTTCGCATTGTAGCATGCATTAACAATTTTATGATTTCTGAACTTCTAAGTAGACCCTACATATATATTATGTAAAAAAATAAGATGGTTCTCCTACTTCAAGAAACTTAAATTAAAACTGTTATTTTAACACTGTTCAGTTTGTTGGTATTCCATATTTTAAAATGTACTATTGTATAGCAAAGAGAGTGTTTATAATTTCTCTATCTTAGACTCTGTGGTCACATGACCTCTTCTATGGTGCACGGGCATTTTGTTTCTTCTTTGTTTTGAATTACTTAATATTCTGAGTACTTTTGCCACCACAGGGCATAAATTTCATTTTCTTCAGTGTGTTTAATTTAGTACTGTTTGTAAATGGATAACTGCAGCATTGGTATACACTGTGACCAGCAGACTGAGTGTCATAAAGTAGTCTTTATCCGTTCTACTGGATTAAAGAAGATTTCTGAACTCTCAAATGGTGACTCTGAATTACTACTTAGGGCATGAAATTCTTCTATGTCCCCAATACACAGGTGATGCTGTTAAAAGATGATCAGGACGCCAGGTTTACAGACGCCATAAAGGTTCCAGGAACCCGAAATCACCACTGCTTCATTCCAGTTGGCTACAGACAGTTGAAGATGTATCGAATATCATCGGATGTCTCCTGGACATTAACCAATCTGACTCAGCACAGTGAAACTTCTGCCATGACTGAACTCTATGTGCCTGGAAATTACGTTGGTGCTGTATATGACCAAGCATGGTATGTTGGAAACATAGTGGAGCAAGATCTGGAAAAAGAAGATGTACTAGTTAATTGTATGAGGGCTACAGGGACCAAGGGTTCATTTCAGTGGCCCAGAAAGAAAGATGCTTGTTGGGTGCCAACAGAACATTTATTGTGTCTTCTGCCTGTACCATCCATAACGACAACAGGACGTCATTATCACTTGGACCATGGAATTATAAATGAAACAGAACACTTGTTCAAGATTTTTGCAGAGACACACTTCTAAAAGTTCTTCTGGAGGAACATTGAAATGTGTACTTAATGCAGAAAGTTAGAGTGTATTATTGAAACTGTCTACGTGATAATAACTTTCAAATCAAATATGTTCTGTAATTTTTAATGTAACAATGCGACCAACAAAAATAACGTTTTTCAACAAGTTATTTAATAACCTCACCTTCAAAGCACCAACAAAAATGTGGTATCAATAAAAAGGTTGTTCTTCAAGCTTTCAAATGATGTATGTTTGACTTGTTTAGCAGGTGATACACATGCCCATTTGGTCAGTTGATAGTGACCAATGTCACGGAAATGCTACAATGCGAATAAAAAAATCACTGTTTTGAAAAAATAATTTAATAACCTAATCTTCAGAGCACCAACACAAATTTTGTATCAAGAAAAGGCTGTTCCGTAAGCTTTCCAATGATGTATGTTTGACTTTTTTATCAGGTGATACACATGACCATTTGGTCAGTTGAAAGTGACCACTATCACAGAGATGAAGGGTTTTTGGCTAAGTGCTACAGCAGTCCCTGTCAACCAAGACACAAATAAATTACAGGTTTAAAACTACTCCAATAGCTGAATAAAACCACACACAAATTATTAATTTCTGACATATACTGCAGGTGTAGTGTGTCAGCAAACATGAGAAAAATGGGTTCGGCTAGAAATATTTTGACACTTTTCAACAACTCTGGTTAATTCCTTATATCAAAGACAACCAATTTAACTTGATCATGCAAATCTGTGCATTGCACAGAACTCAAAACTGAAAACCAAATGTGTGTAGCTGCTCTAGATCAAAAGTTATGGAAGTCTGAAAATGACAAAAATTTTACAGACGCAAATTCGCGTACAATTTTCGTCCTACCCCCACCAACTTCAGCAGCCCGTATCTCGGTCAATTTTTGCTGCAGACCTGTGAAACTTTCCAGTTCTTCATATCAAATGATCAGGAATTTTTGGTAAAAAAATCGAAAAATTCTGAATCGGAGAGTGGGGAAAAGTGTAAATTTTGGTTGATTTGGCACGGAATGACCCTTATGTCTGTTATTGCGTTTTGGCCAGTTGGCTTAGTGTGCTCATTTGTGTACTGGGCTTCCTGGACAGGTTTAAGTGCAGGCCCCAGAAACAAATGTAGCCGACCAATGAGCTAGCTGCTGTTAAGAGGAAAAGAGACCTCTCTGTGCCTTGCTAATACACTTTCCTTCTTGGCCAGTCAGCACCAAAAAACTTAGTATATAATTTGGTGGCTTCAAAATTTCAAACATTTGTGTGTTTAGACTTGTACAACAAGTGTAGAGTGGTAATGAAAGATTGAGTATGATAAGTATTGTTGGGTAGGTTAGTTAGGGTAGGATAGGTTTGGTAGGTTAGATAACTGGTATGCTTTTACGTGATCTTTCTGAGGCTTGTGATTATGATTTACAATCAGCGCCTCAAACGCTGGTTTGAACTTTCTTTTCTCTAAACCAGGGGTTCTCAAGCGGTGGTACGCGTACCCCTAGGGGTACGCCAGTTCGCACTAAGGGGTACGCGAAAAGAAATTGAAAAGAACATTTTCTATGAGTTTATTCTCATGTTTCTCTGATTAGCTATTGACTATTGAAATCACTATTCTACGTCCACCATACGCTTCTTTTTCTTTAAATTTTCTACGAGTTTATGCCCATCTTTCTTTAATTAGCTATAGGCCTATTCTATGTCTATGATATATTTTTAATGTTGAAACGTCACAGCCGCGTTGTGCAATTTCTGGCTGAAGCGAAGAGTTGAATACGGATTAATTTCTGATCGAGCTTTAAAATTTTTGATTCCCATCAGCACGTCATATCTGTGCGAAACTGGTCTTCAGTAACGCTTGCGATCAAAATCAATTACAGAACAATGCTTGAACTCGAACCAGATTTGTGCTTGAAATTGACAAATATTAAACCAGATATTGTAAATCTCTGTTTGTCGAAAACAGGCCCACAGCTCACATTAACACTTTGTAATACTGATTTAATTTTACCTTTTGTTCATATGATTTCATCCTTAAAATTATATTTTAAATTTGTCTACCTATACAGCCTATATGCCATGCTCCTACGCTAATTGGAAGGGCACTTCGAGCTCGCCTGTTGTTTCTGATCTTTGCTGGGGGTACGCCAACACTCGATTTCTTTACCTGGGGGTACAATAAAAATAAAGTTTGAGAACCCCTGCTCTAGACTACCATTTGTATGCCACTGATACACAGCTATTTCATTCAATAGCTCTTCGTTTAATTTGGATATCTGATTACTTCTGTCTTTGATGATGTTCAGTTGTTGATAGGCAGTAACAAGCTTCTCCTGAATCCTTCTAAGACTGAATTTCTCCTTTCATGCTCAAACGACTCCACAAATTTGGTTGTGTGATGTCTTTTAAGTTGGGTGGATTGACTGGATCATTCCGAATGTGCAGGCGGTTTGAACATAACTTGACTCCACTGTGGCCTTCTCTGACCATGTTAAAACAGTATGCACTTTCGCTACTCAGACTATTTCGGAATATTTATAGAATCAGATCTTAGATGACTCAAACTGTCTTAGACTTACTCGCAACTGCTCTAGTTTCATGTAGGGCATAACTGAATTTGGTTTTTACCGATTCAGGATACTGGATAGTATACTAAGTATAGGCCATTACTTGCCATTTCCGGTTAGTACTAAGGCCTAATTCCAAGTTAGTCATCATTGGCTAATGGCTTGGCATCAGCTACAGGGATCTGATAGAACACCCAGTCAGTCACCCTCTTCCCTATACTGCCGATATATTTCTTCACTGATTGACAGGCCTACAAATGGTTAAAGTTCTCTGACAAGAGCCATAACAAAAAACCTTAAGTATCAACATATGACACCCATATTGCATTCATTACGCTGGCTGCCCGTTAAGTAAATATTTCAGTTTAAATCTGTCTTATACTTCACAAAACATTGCATCACTGAGATCAGCTGACTATCTCAATTCCACGGTCACCCCTTATGACTTCAAATACTGCACTTGATCAACTGACTCTTGTTGTGCGTTGCAACAAAACAGCGTTGGGCTCTTGGGTGTGCTGGGTGGCTGGTCCAAAGCTCTGGAATTCACTGCCCAGTTGTGAGTGTTCTGTCTGTTCTCATGTGTCATTCAGAAATAAGCTTAAAACTCATCTGTTTCAGCTTGCTTACCTTCCGCAGTTGACTTCTGGTTGCACTGACTAAACAGATTTCAACCCTGGCTTCTCTAATGAATGGATTGTGATTTTAACTACGATTTCTCTTGAATTGATCACCAGTTGATGCTTTATACATTATAATAACAGTGCTATAAAAATCTTTATAATATTAGATAAAAGCATCCAGATCTAGTGTAAACTGTGATGTTGTAGTTGTTGGTTAAGTTTAAGAGCATTTCAAATGTCGGTTGTTTATGTTGCAGAGGACTACTTAAATTTGCATTATGATCTACAATTCTAATCAACGGTGCTATGCTTGGAGGCTGTGTTGTCGTATAGATTCTGTGTATCGTATATATCGTTTACAGCCAACTTGCATCCACAGTTTACGTACACACACACATGTGCTTTCGTGAGTGAGCGTGCGCACACATACAAACAACACATGCCCGTAAAACAGGTTTAGATTATGAATATTACTATGACCAGTTTGCCTGTAAACTGTGTTGTTTTGGATACAATGGATCCCGATAAGTCTGGCTGCAGTCAGCCACTCCGTAACGTTGCAACCAGAAATTTTGTGTTGTGCTTAAAATTTGCTCTATTAAATGTGTAGGTACATACATGAATATAAATGCACAACATACGAAAAACCAGACAAACATGCAAGTTTGTGTGTCACTTCTTTAGCTACACTAGTGTCTAATGTTCGCAGGCATTATTTTCTAAAGAGTAGTGACATGCAAGTGTGAGTGCGTAAACTCGTGTTTATTGTTCATTTGCTGAACTGGAGTTTGTCTCAAGTTAGAAGGTATGAAGGAGTCTGGAGTGTGTGTAGGCCTGCCAAATTAATCTATTAGTATAATTAAGCCATCTGCTTCTTGGCACTTTCTTTGAATCATTTGGTCCATACTGCCTCATTCTACTCCTCCAAATTATCCTCCTCCCCGTCATTTTAAAAGAGTGTTAGTTGCCAGGATGTTGAACAAGTCCTTGTTACCATCAATTGTCAGGAGATAGTGCTCAGAGCTATTTGAATACAGGACAAAACAACTTTTTAAACTCTAACAGTCAGCTGAATCTTTCTCAAAGGCATCATTAAGTTCCATTGGCTGAAAGGTGCTATAAAAATATTCATACATACAGTAAACGCCTTTATTGTGGCTGGGGAAGTTATGCTAAAGATACTGGGTGCTGACCGCACACAACACTGATTACTAATTTCAATAAAGGTGTTTTATAAATAAGATATTATCTTAACTGACCTTTGAGTGCCTTTTCTGTGAATCTCATAATTAGTTCATTAATTAGACAATGCGGATGAAGACATAAAAGATTATTATTTAAATCTGTAGGTGTATTTGATAGCAAAGAGTACATTTGAAGAGGTTCTTAGAGGGCTTTCAGAAATGGTCAATTGCTTACATGTATGCATTTTGTTATCTGAAGAATGTCTCTCCAAAGATTAACGAATTGGCTGTGTAGGATACAGGTTATTTGTCAGCTTTTCAACATGGTTTTGTCAGATTTAAAACAGTCTGCAGTCATGTGTGTTTTTATATTATCTATTCTATGCCTATGATTCCTTGTTCCCAGTTACTTACTTACACCTTAGATTAGGTTGTGCTTCTTTAGTTCCAGTATAATGCAGTACAACACCATATGTCTAGTTTGCCAAGTGTGCTTTTAGTGACCATGGTTATGGTTGCAGTTCTAAGAAACTTGTTGAAGTTTTGTTTGTTTGCTTCTGTTCTTATAGGAGCAGTTGTTAAGGGAAAATGCCATCAAGTTCGGTGAGATGCTGAATGACTTGGATGAGGCACACAAGAGAGAAGTACAGGAACTATTGAAGAAACATGAGGGTATGCCGTCTCAGTATTTGGCCTCATCTGCAAAACGTTCGGGATGTGCAAACAATATCTGCGCTTTGTTAGGAGTTGAGCATTCTATAGTTTCAGGCGATGTTGTAAAGTCTTTGCTGGTTGCATTGAGTTAAACGATAGATTCTATGCTTGAGCCACGATTGAAACTGCCGCCAAAAGACAAACCAACCCCATGTTCGGTCTGTGAGGAAACCTATCTCAATTCCTGTTTTCCTTATCTTTCATGCTGATTCAATTCCAGACACCATTGGCCTGAGCCATCTGCCTGTCTACCTGCTTGACCTTTGCATCTGGACTTGAAACTCAATCTGACCACACCTGACTCACCGATTTTGTTTATAACTGAGTGCCTGTGCATTAGTTGGTTAGCTTTTTGGGTGCTGATGAAATCTGACTATTACTTCACCAGAGCATTTATCTCTCATGTAATCAAATGTCAAGTGTGAATTTTTACCAAAGTACATTTAGAGTAGGTAGACAATTAGTGCCCCATAGAGAAGGCAACTGTCTACTAATTAAGCTATGAAATCAAGGATCATTACCCAGCCACTTAAGAATGAAGTTTGTACAGGGCTATGCTCAGATTTATTAGTGTATCAGCAAGCGTTCAATCTCAAAATTTCTTCATGAAGAAATTTTGATGACAGATTGCTTGTTTATGCTTCTAGTTTGCAGTTTAATTAAATATTTTCTGTGGCTAAATGGTTAAATTACTGCAAAGACTTCTGTTTGACCATGGATTATTCCTTTTAATCATTGCACCAATATAGCCATGTGTGACACTGGTCTAATTGGTAGCATGCCTGGCCTGTGATCTAACAGTTACAATTTTGAGCATGCTGAGCAGATTCCATATACTGTAATGACCAAGAGCAAGTTGTTTGACCCAGATCAAGTTGTTTGTGCACAATTAATCACTCATTCAATAAATCAGGTGCTTTTGATCAGTCTTGATATTATTGTTGTGTTGTCGTTCGTTCAATCAGTATAGCATTGGTCAATTAATCTCATCAGTTAATTAATACGGTGGTCAGTCAGTTTTCTTTAGAACTTGAGAGCTACTGGTTTTACGCGTCTGTTCTGTGCCTACTGCCTACCTGTTTGGCACTTCACTGAAATTGGATGTGGCTGATATAACGCTGTTTTTCGCTACTATGTTAGAAGATCACAAGTTCAGTCCATTAAGTTAAGTCTCACAGGCAACCATTGGTACAAATTAGAGATTTAATTCATATAACCTCAGTGCATGAGGGCAGGTGGCCAGTCCAATCCCTTGCTGTCTGATCTTCCCACCAACAACGTAATGTCAGCAGTCTCATTTTATAGCCAAGTTCGCTACATAATAATAATAATCTTTTTCTTTATTAATTCAAACCGATTAAAGTAGTAAGATTACATTGAGACATGACAGTACAATTATCAATATCTTAACTAAACACACGTTATGGCAGCCATGCAAGGCGCCCACCTGAGGGTGTTGCGGGAATCGATCCACGTACTGCTGCTGTCCTGCTGCTCTCCTGGCCATGAGTGTTACCATTACTCTATCCCCTCCCCATGTCACAAGTGAAGAAGAAATTCCAGACATCTACCCTGATGGGGTTATGAACCTCTGATGCCTGGATTGACAGTCCTAGGCACTTACCACCTGACTGTCACAACCACCACACGTGACTCTAAAGTCCCTGTAAAATTGGAACTGTGCTGTACAAACTGTCTCTTTAGTTTAATCTTGTTTGACTTTACTTCAGAGCAAGTGCAGCTGTTGAGAGACCAGATTGATCAGAGGGAGCTGGAGGGCCAGACGAGGCTGGACCAGCTGAAGAAACTGCATGCCATCCAACTGGAAAGAAAAGAAACCGAAGAAGACTGGGGCAGATTAACCGATAGATGGATCACAGGTTTCTAAGCTTGGACTCATTTCTTGTCTTTCTGCGCTGGCAATGATGTAGTGTGTGTGTGTGTGTGTGTGTGTGTGTGTGTGTGTGTGTGTGTGTGTGTGTGTGTGTGTACTTGTACGTATGTGCATATATGTGTTTGTCTATGTATGGATGCACATGCGTATGCATATATTTAAGTGTGTATATATATATATACATATATGTATATACAGTATATGATGTATATCTAATCTAAATATATGATGTATAGCTATGTATACATGTACCTATTTTGAATGTATGTATCATGACACCTGATATAGTATCTTTTTAAGGCAGTTCCTTTCTTGTTTTGGGAAGCACCAGTAATGAGTCTCTTTTGAAGAGGCATTGTATTACATTTACAATTTTAAGTACCTCTGAAGAGCACAATACGCATGGCTATCTCGCTGTTCTCAACAAGTATGCCTTATGGCAGTTTGAAAGTGTATGATGAACCGTAGAGTGAGAAGGCATTTGTTAAGCATTCTTTATGTTTTGCGACAGAACCAACTGACTTGGACAGGGATGAGAAAGTGACACAGTTGAAAGCGGACCACGCCAAGAAAATAGAGGACTTAACGTCGAAATTCCGAAAAGAGATGGCAACGCTGTCTGTTAAGTTGGGAGCCACTAAACAGGAATGCGAACAACGAGTGGTAAAAACTTTCAACACGTTAATTCTAATTTTAATAAATAATAATGAGACCCCACCAAATCTTGACAAGGATTAGGTTTTTCAGCTTTAAGTAATTCTTTACTACCTGGGGATTTGAATGTCAATGAGACCTGCCTTGGGTAAAAAAAATAAATAATAGTAATAACTTCTGTGCAGTGTGCAGACTAGCTATTCTGGGTAAAAGTTATCTCATTATTTTTGTCACTTCTTTGGAATATATTCCTTTGTTTTAAAAATATAATAATTAAATAAAAAATAATAATAATAATTATTCAGAGGCACATTTCTGGATGTCTGCGAAAACTGGGACGAGGCATGACTTTTTGGAGATCAATCATTTTCTACCCTTAACGTAATACTTTTGTTCCTGAGGGATCATTTCACCTCTGGTAAAAAATTATAATAATAAAAAATTTAATAATAAAATTTAATAACAAAAACAGAAACAAAATTTTCCAGCTATATCATGTTTACTCTGACATTATTTTTCATTTTTGATTAATCATTTCTACTCCATATGATAAAATATGTAGAAGCCAGGTCGAAATTCAATAAGTCTGAGAAATCAGAAGGCAAGCCATAGTGGTGTGGAGGCTAAAACAGATGAATTTTAAGCTTAGTTTTGAAGGACACTAGAGAATAATAACTGATTGCACAGAACTGAAAAATTGCTCAAAGATAGCCTCACCGATCCATCAACATGGTTCCTGGCTATTTTATTATAAAATTACTGAAATTTTGAAATAAAAATGTTAACATGATTAGTGCAGTGCAAGTAGTTTGATTTTGTAGTATGCATTTTTAAATTGTTAATTCATAGTTAATGTAATTATCACAAATTATAAATTACCTTGATGCAGAGGGAAAAAACAAATTGCCACTTTATTGTAATTCAAGTTAAGCAATTTAAAATTACTTCAGTTAAATTACTGCCCCTCCTTGCTTGAACTTCATCCTTGATTTGTTCGTTTTTGTTTTGAACAGAAACAAACACGTATGCTTGAGGAACTCTGTGCCCAGGAGAAGAAGCAGAAATCCGAGCTTTTGAAGAAGACCGAGCTTCAGACGCAGCAGATCACGGAGCTTATGGAAAGACTCAATGACAAGGAGAAATCTGAGGAACGACTTTCAGAGGAAAAGATGAAGGAGGAAGACGTTGCTGGAAAGATGGATGATCAGTCGCAGCAGATTGCAGATCTTATGGGAAAGCTTGAAGAACAGCAAAGGCAAGAGAAGGAGAAGTTAGCAGAACTCAGGCAGCAGCTTGAAGGAGAAATGGATTCGCTCAGGTGGATCAGAGATGAAACACTGGCACTCAGCAGAGAAGAAATGGAAACCTGGAAAGTAAGGGCTCAGCAGGTGGAAAGTCAGCTACAGGAGTTGAGACAGAAGATGGATGAAGGAAAGGGATCACTCGAGTGGAACAAGAATGAAGAACTGGTGCTGTCTAGTGAGGAAGGAGAAAGCTGGAAAGGAGGGGCAGAGCATGTGGAGCAGAGGATACAAAAGCTTGAAGAACAGCTGGAAGAAGAAAAACAATTATTGGCAAGCTGGAAAACAAAGGTGGAACTGTCGGAGGAGCACGTGCTGGAGTTGAGACAACAGCTGGCAGACAAGGAATCACTGTTGCAGAGCAAGGACGGAGAACTGGCACTGGCAAAGGAGGATGCAGACAGCTGGAAGAAGAGGACAGAGGATGTGGAGGAGAAAACTCTCGAGTTGAGACATCAGTTGGAAGATGGGGAGTTGCTCTGGAAGAGCAAGGATAGAGAACTGGCACTGGCAAAGGAGGATGCGGACAGCTGGAAGAAGAGGGCAGAGGATGTGGAGGAGAAAACTCTCGAGTTGAGACATCAGTTGGAAGATGGGGATTCGCTCTGGAAGAGCAAGGATAGAGAACTGGCACTGGCAAAGGAGGATTCGGATAGCTGGAAGAAGAGGGCAGAGGATGTGGAGGAGAAAACTCTCGAGTTGAGACATCAGTTGGAAGATGGGGAGTTGCTCTGGAAGAGCAAGGATAGAGAACTGGCACTGGCAAAGGAGGATGCGGACAGCTGGAAGAAGAGGGCAGAGGATGTGGAGGAGAAAACTCTCGAGTTGAGACATCAGTTGGAAGATGGGGAGTCGCTCTATAAGAGCAAGGATCAAGAGTTAATTTTGGCAAGGGTAGAAGCAGAAAGCTGGAAAAGGAAAGTGGAAGAGGTGGAGGGGAAAGTTCTGGAGTTGAGACAACAGCTGGAAGGAAAGGAATCACGTTCGCAAAACAATGATCTAAAGGTGGAAGAAGAAACAGAATTACTTCGAAAGAACAATGATCAGATGCTGGTGGCCGCAAGAGAGGAAGTAGAGAGCTGGAAAGAGAAGGCAGAACAGGCAGAGGAAAAACTTTTAGAATTGAAGCGATATTTAGAAGAAAAGGAATCGGTTTTGCGTAAACACGAACAGGATCTGGCTTTGTCAAAGGAAGAAGCAGAAAGCTGGAAAACAAAAGGAGAAGAGATGGAAGTCTGGAAGACGAGGGCAGAGGACTTGGAACAGCAGCATTTGACAGAGATGGAAAACTGGAGGAAGAGTTTTCAGGAGAAGAGCCGGGAACTCGAGGAACTAAGAGAGTCGTTCGAGTTGAGCCAAGTAGAGTTGGAGGAGAGCAGGCGACTACTGGAAGTGGGTGACAAGACACAGCTGGCCGAGAAGGATTACTTGGAAGAATACCAGCAATACTTGGAGCATGTGGAGGAGCGAGATGGAGAAATAAGCATATTGAATGATGAACTGAGAGAAAGGGAGGTAGAGTTGATGCAGTTGAGACAGCTTGTGAAAAAGCATGGAATCAGAGAGGAAAAGATCAACAATGAAGACCTACAGCTGTTCTTTGATACGGAAGATGAAGGTGATGACAAGGATGACGAGGAGGAAGAGCAAAATGAGGATGAGGCAGATAATGGGAGACTAGTAGATAGCAGGAATATGAAGAGTGAATCTGACGACCTCGGGAAAACTCTTACCCAGCCGTCCGCTCCATCAGACAACCTGGAAGATCATCGCACTACAGAGGACAGCATGATTAACGTGGTTTCCACTGAGCTACTCCGTCACTTCCGACCGAAAGCGCTGTTCGAACGGGCAGAGGACGAGACTGAACTGGAGGCACTGAGGAGGGAGATCACCAGCTTCCTTCAGCAGTGGCAGGACAGCCGGAAGGCAAACTCAGTGGAGGAGGCTTTCAGGGTACCAGATGTCGAGAAGGAAGCACTGCAGGAAGAACTGAATGAAAGGAAGAAGGAATTGGAGATGATGCAAGCAGAAGTGGAGTCCTTGAGAGCTATAACCAGTGAAGGACTGGAAGCCAAGTCACGATTGGTCGAGATGGAGGAAGAACTGGATGCTCTGAAGGCCGGAATGGAAGACCGCATCAATGAAGAACTGGTGAAGCAGCAGTCAAACATGCAGCTTCAGAAACTGGTAAAATATTTGTTATGTTTTTGTGTTATTTCAAATACTTTGTTATGGTGCATGATAACCTAGTGACTGAGTGTGCTTAACTTTCAGATTTATGCTGGATGATAACTTTGTTTGGTTCCAGGTGGAGATGGAGGAGATGAAGAAACAGCTGGAAGAGATTGACAAACACAAGGAGTCATCGATGCGCAACGAATACGAAGAGAGCGTTCGTAATCTGAAGGACCAATACCAACAGGAGACAACTGCGAAGAATGAGCAGATCAAACAGCTGAGCGCAGAAGTCTTCAAGAAAACGGAAGAAATCCACCGAGTATGACGCTATAAAGTTTAATTTCCTTGATTTGTGGTATCAGTGCAGAAATGAAGAAGCAGAGTTGCTACATTGTGTGCAGAGTTTGAATCCGAGCCTAGAAGAATGCTGTATATATAAAAATATTATAGATGAAGTTCTAATCTATGCTAATCTAATGGCTTGTATAGGACATCAGTAGTTGGTTATTTCAAATGAAGAAAAAGAAAAGCGGTCACGTATGCTGGCCCTGAGAGGTAGCGATGGGTATGAAGTATTAGCGACTTCATTTTGCTTAGTCTCAGCAGGTTCCAGCTCTTGCCACCTAATCTTACCACTGACAGTGTACAGTCAGTGTACTCATTGATGCAGAGTTGGCTAGGGGTGCAGTTGGAGCCATATTGTCGAAACAAATATCTTCCCCAGACAGTGATTTCATACCCCATTCGTTCGATTGACTGTCCAGATGGATAACAACCAGACATTCACATCCATTCTATGAAACCACAGGTGAAACAGTCATCTATATAGAGAAGCCCTGTTGAAATCCAATGGTTCACATAAATGGATATATTTACCTTACCCCTTCTTTCTGTTTCTGCTTGCTTATGCACAGTACCCTGACTTCTTGTTTCAATGACCCATTTAATTTGATTAGTTCTGCAAAAGGTTGTGATTCTTGACTGGTTTTATTTCAATCGACTATCAGTTGATGTCTTGTGCTTTGCAATGACTATGCTATAGAATTTGTGAAATTAGATTCTATCTACATTTATGAGGAAATGCTACAGTTTTGCAATTAAGATCAGGTATCTTGACGACTTTCAGATGTTGCCCTGTGTAGTCTGAATCCTGCTATAGCACTGGCAAGGATTTGTGTCACAAAAAATCCAGCTTTAGGGCACAATCTTGTTATAAGACTACCTATTTATAACGCAGTGTGTGATGTGGCTTCCAAAGGAAGCTTTACAAGAAGTTTTAACCTAGTTGTTGTTAAGCTGTCTCTTTGACAGGTTCATTGGTGTTGTTTGCAGATGAAGGCAAGTTTGGATGAATTGCAACAGTCTAGGGTCCCAGGTCCAGTGCTTCCAAATGCACAAGATGGAGTTCTGGTATCTATGTTGCAGGCCGATCTGGCTCGAATGAATGTTGAGAGGTTTGTGGACAAATTTTTCATGTCTATAGTTTGAACGAGTACCAATATCCAGTCACAGTAAGTAGTATCTGTATACTGTACTTTTCAATGCTTATATATATGCTTAACGACGAGCTGCATTGTTTTCCCAATAGCCTTTAGTACATCACCTTGTCACCACCTTGTCACCTTGTGCTGTCAGCTCGTGGAGCTCTAGCGATCGTCCTGGTGAACACACTCCACCGTCTCCTATTCGATGACAAGTCTCTCAATTCCGCCAAATTCATGCCAGTTACATCTTGTATCTCATCCATCCATCTCCTCCTTGGGCGACCCAGTCTTCTCCTCCCCTCACCGCACGCCAGCATCATTTCCTTCTCCAGACCATCAGATCGCATAACATGTCCAAAGAACCTTAGCTTCATTCTTGTCGCAGTTTGTTTTAACGACTCTTCATTCTCAACTCCAATCTCCTCTCGTATTGATTCGTTCGTTCTTTTCTCAGTCCAAGATATTCTCAGCATCTTCCTCCATATCCACATTTCACAAGCGTTAACCTTATTTTCCATGTTCTTTGTCATTGTCCACGTCTCGCAACCGTACAGTACCGTAGGAAAGATTAGTGCTCTCACGAGCCTTTTTTTGGTTTCTATGCTCACATGTTTGTCTTTCCATATCTTTTCCAGTCCGGTCATTGCAGCTTTCCCTATAGCAATCCTTCGTTTTATTTCTGGATCACACTTTCCCTCCTTTCCAACCAGTGATCCTAGGAATGTGAAGCTTTCTACCACCTCTATTTCCTCTCCGTCTATCTCAAAACTATCCCAATCTGCTGTTGTCATGACCTTTGTCTTCTTTATGTTGAAGTATAAACCAGCTTTTTCACTTTCTCTCCTGACCCTTCTTATCAGTTCTGCCAGATCCTCTTTTCTTTTTGCCATTAATGTTGTGTCATCCGCGTATCTAAGGTTATTCAGTATCTTTCCAGCAATTTTTACTCCCTCAATTGCCCCCTCCAGTTCTGCCTTTCTCATTATTCTTTCAGCATATAGATTAAACAGGAATGGAGACAAGATGCATCCCTGCCTCACTCCTTTCTTGATTCTGAAATTGTCAGTGTCTCCGTATTCTGTTCTTATCACCGCTATCTGGTCTTCATATAAACCCTTTAGTAACATTATCAGGTGTTTCGGAATTCCCATTTCAAGCAGGGTTTTCCACATTAAATCATGGTTAATGCAGTCGAATGCCTTGCTATAGTCAATGAAACAGATGTGAACCTCCTGTCCATACTCCCTTTGTCTCTCCATTATCCACCTCATGTTGGCTATATGGTCTCGAGTTCCACGAGATTTCCTAAACCCTGCCTGGTTCACCGGAAGTTCTCTTTCAATTGTGCCTTCCATTCTTTTGTGAATTATTTTCAGTAATATTTTACTAGTGTGTGATATCATTGCTATCGTCCTATAATTTTCACACTCCCTCGCATCTCCTTTCTTGAATATAGGTATAAAGATCGACTTCTTCCAGTCCTCCGGCCATTCTCCAGTTGCCCATATTTGATTGCACAATTTTGTTATTGTTTTTATCATCGCATCATCCCCTGCTTTTATCAGTTCTATAGGTATCCCATCTTGACCGGGTGCCTTATTGTCCTTGAGTTGTCTGATTGCCCATTCTACCTCCGCTTCCATGACCTCCGGTTCCTTTTCATACTCTGTTACGTCAATTTGTTCTTTTTTGACTCGTTTGTCTTCCCTATACAACTCCTCCGTGTATTCTCTCCATCTATGCTTTATCCCTTCTTCATCGCAGATTACATTTCCATCTCCTGTACATGCTCATCGTTAAAGTGTTAATGGCCCCTGGTAGGCTACAAATGTCTAAACATTATGTTATAATCATTACACTGAATGTTGAGTGTCTCTTGTTGTGTTGGCTTGCGTTACTTTTATGTTGCTGGCAAATTGCACTGATTTGCCTTACTTTACATTGTATTTTGGTGTACTACCATGTATCAAAGTAAGTCAGTGTACTATGGTATAATCAGGCTAGTTTGGTGTTTTACTGTGTACTATTGTATGCAGAGACACTGTACTTTGCAGCACATTGCAATACATTAGTTTATTGTGTGTTTCAGTGTTCTGTCATACAGCGAAGTAATTTGCAGCATATTACAGTGCAGTATCTTACTCTGAATTAATTTACACTGTATCGCATTACTGGTAAAAATTGCATTAATCTGTGGTGCATTTGGTGCAGTACGATAGATTACATTGACTTACAGTGCATTATCCTGCTTTGTGTGATAGGAATTCAATGCAACAAACAAACAACCAGCTGATGGTAATACTGTCGGACATGGTGCGGGTGAGTCTGGAGACGGAGCGACGTATTAATCACTGCCTCTCGTCAATGGACTCCCATCCCTTGGGACCATCTGCTACTCTTGCTCCATTTGGGGGAGCCAGAGACAATGGCACTGATGGCAGACACGGTGGTGCCACCTTCTCAGGTGCGGCGGAGGCACCATACAACCCTCGTGATGGTCTACGGCGTAATGTACATTACGCCCTTGGTGGGTTCACTTTTATCATTCTCAACAAATTTGTGGTTTATTATCATCATCCTCAGCAACTTCGTGGTTGTCATCATTTGTAACCAACTTAATTATCAGTATTGAAATGCTCATTATTCATTTGTTATGAAACAGTACCAGCTCCATCATCATCAGTGTAATAATCTTTGTTATTAACATCATCAGTGATATCATTGTTGTGATTACAGGCTTCATACTACTGGAGCATTATCACTAGATCATTGCTACAAAATTGTTATATCAAATTCATTATCTATTTAGATCCATTACACCTGTGTGTCTTGGCACAAGTTAAAAAAATTTGTAAAGAAAACAATAGCCATATCTGCAATAATTGTTACTTTTGGGAGGCTTTTGTAAGGAGCTGTATAAATACGTTAATACATTCAGAGATGTTATTATTTGTTTACATTACACTACAGTAGTTGTTTGTGTGTTTCTTACAGATGAAGAGGCGACCAACCTTCATGACATGAGCATGGCATCGGACGAGGGTCTCGATGTCTCTCAGCGCTTCATGGAAACGCTGTTTACAGGCCCAGAACTGGATGCTGACTCAGAGGAAGTGATTACCGGTCAGTGGGGGATTGTGCTCTTTTGTAATCTAATATATGTAAGCTCCTGTTGTGTCGTTTATAATACACAAGGAGCCAATCAATGGTCAATAGTGAGGGAAACTGAATTCTGATATCAGATACTTTTGGACAGAATCCTTTGGATAGGGTCTTTGTAATTACAAATGGTCTTTTGAAGATGATCTGAGATGGGCACTCTCTCTATCTGTGGTCTATGTTGTAGGGTAGTAATTTAGTTTAGTGCAGAGTAATTTCTATCCACTTTTCCAGTCAATGGCCAGGCAGAAGGAATGATCAAGGGATTGAAAAGGGATAACCAAGAGAACATAGATTGAGGAGGGGGATTGTGGGAGAGGGATGGTAGAGGAGGGTAAGGTAGGAAGAGGGAAAGGGGAATGTTGATGAAGAGAGAGAGAGAGAGAGAGAGAGAGGAACTGGGCATTTTCCGCAGGACTTTTTGCGATCAGACACTATACACAGAATAGTCTAGTAAAGTTACTGTCACTGTCATATTAATAATTATTACTGTCATCAAATTAATTGTTACTTTCATTGTAATAGTAAGATTTATAGTCATCATACAGAAGTAATAATGATGGTGGAATTGTGCGTAGACTCTTCAAATCGTCTCCAGAGGGGTGTTGACCGACTTCTTGACCAGATTGAAGAGACAGGGAGACAGTTACGCGAAGCACAGCGGACACAGACGGAACTCTTAGCCTCGGTCCAGCAGCGCCTTCGGACAATGGAAGAACTGACGGCGAGATGTACAGAACTGGATGAGTTGCTGAAGCAGGAGACGAGATCGAGGGAATTCCTGGCACTGGAACTGTACAAAGCGGAAGGTAATATTGTCTCCTATGGTATTGTCTCGTATGGTTTTGTTTCTGAAAATGGCTGGATATCTTGTCAGTCTGTAGGTCACTCCATTTGAATGGCTGGGTAATAACAATATCATGATGATGATGATGATGATGATAACAATTTGTATGGCACCGTAACGTGGCCATACCGCTACAAGGGCGCCTCACAACTCCTAGCGGGCAGGTCAAGCCTTGGCAAACAGGTGGGTTTTAAGCCTAGATTTAAAAGATTTCACTGAGTCAGCCAGTCTGCTGGCTATTTATTAATGCTTAATCTATCAATCAATTGATTTGAGTTGAAGGGCAACAGCAATATTAACTCGTTATTCCTTCAAGATCAGTTAATCACTTGATTGGCAGTATAGTAGTAATATTTTGCTGCTATTTAATGAAACCTAATCAATCATTTCGTGGATTTCATTGACAGGGTTGGCGCAGGGTTATGCATCCGAGAAGCAGGCAGCAGATGACTGCATCCGGTCGCTGGAGGAGACGAAAGAGTCGCTGGCAAGGGACCTGGAAAGAACTCGACTGAAACTCAAGGAAAAGGTGGAGAGAGAGTCAGACCTCGGCCAACGCGAACAAGATCTGGCCCACCAGCGTCATGCGATGGAGCTTAGTGTCGGAGAGAAAGATAAAGGTCAGTAAATAAATGACTATTGCCTAGCATTATCTGGTAGTCGGCCAGATAATCCTTTAGCTATGTGTTAAACCAGAGAACCATCATTTGCCTAGGTTACGAAATATTAAGTTGCTAGCACTTTGTACCCTTGACTGCCGCTTTGTGACTGGCTTAAGAAATTGCTTCTTCCTATATAAAGCAGCTGGCATGCTATTCAAGTTATGTATATAGCCATTAAGTTGGTAGTACCTTTAGTGAGTTTTTAGGTGTTTCCTGAAGGAAGAAAGATAATGTAATGTTTGTGCTTCAGAAAATGACTGACATTCCAATGAACTACAGTTATGGTCTGAAACTTTTCCTTTTCTTTGTGAAAATTGGTACAATGATTCTGTTTAAAAGTGGTTCAAAATCATTCTTTCCATATATATTTTCCACCTATTTGTAAACACTTCCAGGTATAAATTTATGTCTCTTGCCATCAGGTATCTGTCGCACATTCTGGATAGTTATGAGAGGAGTTACTCTAATTTAGACTTATGGGAGTTATTTCTGCAATTTGAAATTCTTAAAAAATTGTATTGACTTCATAATGAATGTTTAGCAACTGCCTTCATGATGACTGCATGGTTTGTGAATGTTACAGTAAATTGTTGTTTGAAAATATTGTTAATTTGATCACTAATGTTTACCTCATTCTAATGGCATTTGACTGAGCTAACCTCAGTGACAACTGCACTCACATTGAGTCATAAAGATCCTTTCTGATGTTGGCTGTTTGCTGCATGTCTTTGTTTAAGCCATATTTCTTTTGTTAATGTTTGTTGAGTGAGTCTTTTCTTGTGTGCTTTTCTGTGACAGCATTTATTTCTTTTATTTACTGCGCTTACTTTGCGTTCAATTCAGTAATCGTGAAGCTGGGTTGTGAGACCATTTTGCATGCACAACTTGTTCACGGTTGTCACACAGGCGACTGAGCATGAGACATTAACTCACCAGTGTTGGATTATGGACCCAATGCATTACCAACTATGCATAGTTAAATCAACAATTACCTTTTCTTCTTGTTATCTGTGAGCATGTTTTCATTTTCCGGTCTTTTAGTTTTATAGTGTGTAATGCACTAGACCAGTTAACATTCTTTTTAAAGAAGCTCCATTTGCCCATGTGGGATTTAAGGAAGGCTTTCCCTTGAGCCAGCAGTGGAAGGCTCCCAAGATCCGGGACATGAAGCCAATGCATCGCAGGACTTCCTATTACTTTCCAGCTGATGTTGTTACCAAATTGTGCTTGATGGGAACAGAGACAGATATGTTTGAACAGCTTATTGAAGGTCGTTACATGGTGTAAACCAACCATGAAGTTGCAGACCAAGCACATTAACCGATTAGACCAATGTGTTGTTACACTAACAGTCTTGTCTCTTCTTTTAACTCATTATCGAGTGATTTCTCACGCTTCTTTTCATGCAATCTTTTGTCAATGACTCCGTGACTCAGGTCCAGTGGAAAGTACAGTTGCATCCTTGAAGATCCTAAGTCCTAGGGCTGAACGGAGCACAGGTTGGTAGTTGATTAACATCGTTAAAAGTCGCTAGTTCGCTTGTGCCTCGGGTCACTAGGTTGGTTTATTTTTGTGGTTACTAACATATCGAGTTAGTCAGATGCGCTTACCGTTTCTTTAGTGTTGGTAGCTAAATTGTCGAGTTTAGTAAATGTCATACCCCGGTAGCCGTTTCTATTGTAAGTTGAAAACTACCTGAAAGAACGATCCTTGGTGAGAGATCCACATATGAGAGACACAGAGAGAATGTTGTTTTAAGATATTGAAGCCACGTATGTTAGTTCCAATACCATTTGCTTTCTTTGGAAATTTTTTGAGGCTGTTCAACAATTCGTATTTCTGCAGTCAGTATGCAGGTGACCTCTTTCGACCTGACCCAATTTATTCTGCCCAATAAATGCATTAGTATTTAGGATTTCTTATACTGAAAGATGACATTCTTTCCCAGGTAATTGAGGCTTTTAGCGTCCCCTATTTTTTTTTTTTTTTATGCATAAAAAATTGCAAGCTGTTAAATGAACGCCCTTACTTACTTTTCTGATGTGCAGACGGCGTTTTCAGCTGCCATTTTGTCAAAGAAAAATAAAGAATTTTAATTAAAACTAGTACTACAATTTATGGCTTTAGTTCTATTTCACCCGAACAATATCGTGCATCCGAATGATGTCCTCGCGGTACAGGTGGTACGGACCGAAACTTGGCGTTTGGCGACCCTTTTACCAGCTACGGAAAACACAGAACTGGCCTTGCAGTGGTGTGCTCGAAGAAGCCTTATACATAACAGTTACACGTGCCCAGTGTGTAATCAGCTCTGCACTCTCATTCAGTATGCGCAAGGTATAGACGGGCGCCGATGGTCTTGCCGCCGTTGTGGAACACGTAAATCCGTTCGGGAACGTTCATTTTTTTCCCGAAGTCACTTATCGCTGCAACAGATTGTGGTGGTTTTGTATTGTTGGTCGTACGACATGCCCCAGAATATAATACAACATGAAGCAGACGTGGGTGACAGGAAGAAAATTATCGATTGGTGCAATTTCATGCGGGAGGAATGTGAAACGTGGCTTGAGGCTAATGCTGGTGAAATCGGCGGATTTGATATAAATGGTGATGCGATAGTGGTTGAGATAGACGAAAGCAAATATTTCCACCGGAAATACCACAGAGGCCAGTGGCGTGACGGCCATTGGGTCTTTGGTGGAATCGAACGCGACAGTGGCCGATGTTTTCTTGTAGAGGTTGCAGATCGACGCGCAGCTACACTTGAAAGGTGCATTGAAGAGCATATACTGCCCGGTTCGCACATTATATCTGATGGTTGGGCTGCCTATGCAAACATTACTAATATACGGGACGGTATATACGAACATTCAGTTGTGGTCCATCAGCAGAATTTCGTAGATCAGGACGACCCAAGTGTACACACCCAGAACGTAGAAAATATGTGGATGCGAGCCAAGCGCAAACTGAAGAGACAATTCGGGACAAGCAGTGAATTATTTCCATCATATCTACATGAGTTCATGTTCCGAAATCATTTCAGGGATAACTTTTTCAGCAATTTCCTTGTTTCAATTGCAGAAAATTATATGTAAACTGCAACGACAATAACTATAACACTTTTTTCTTTAACCTGTCTGAATGTATGCAAAATATTACAAAAATAAATTTGTTATGTTGGTTTACATATGCTTAAAACTTTAAATAGCGGGAAAAAAAAAAAAAAAAAAAAAAATAGGGGACGCTAAAAGCCTCAATTACCCTTTCCCAGGTTTAAAAACTAGAAAATTATAGTATTAAGTTTAGTTTCGGATATTGGGTGTTGTTAACTCACAAGTGGGATGATTATTCTTGGCTTTTTTCAAGCGTTTGCTTTATTGCAGTGCTTTTGTTCCATTGTCTTTCTGAAGAAGGTACTAACCAAAAATTATGTTTTCATGCTTGTTGTAACCTGTGGTGTCAAAGGTTACTTGCTGTAGGCCTAATACTGATTGGATGACCTTGATTTTGCAGCCATTTTTTGCTGTTTTTATCATTTGAAAGCCTAGTTTTGAGCTGAACTATATCAAAAGCTTAAGAATGTCAACACGTGATTGAACTGAATCAGAGCTATTAGTATCCACAATCCCTTGAACTGAATCTTAAACTGAAGGAGGTCAACAGTGGTGAACTGATTCAGAAGCTTAGAATATTAGGGTCATTGTGATTTCAATTATGTAGCTTGCGAATGATGGCATGCTTGAACCGAATCAAAGGCATGATGTTATCAACATACCACTGAATGAAATTATAAATTAGTGAACGTCTTTTGAGAGAAACGCCCAGTAAAGGTGATTAGTAGACTTTGCCTTATCTTGTCTGTACAGTACAAAATAAATGATTAACCTTACCTAACTGCTTGAATATAAAGGAAGATCTAATACAAACAATAATGAGAAGGAAATTGAGTCGTGTTTGGGCATATATTTAGTATGAATGACAATAGAAAAATAAAGAATGTGATGACGTGAATTATTGAGCAGTTAACTTACCTTGATTGATTGATTAAACATCTTTCAGGGATACAGTTAAAACAATGAGTCGCAAGAACAGAATAGTAGCAACATACCTCATATACTGGTATAAAAAACTAGGTGAATGAAACAGCATAAAATATTATATAAAGAGTTACCTCACCTTACCCTGAAGTACCCTTGAGGACTCCGTTACTACCACTCTATAGAGTAGCATAAAGAAATGAGAAAATGGTTACCTAACACACACTTGAGGACTCTTATTAAAACAGGTTGCATAGAACAGAATAGGCAAGTGTATGGTTACCTTAAGACTTTAACGACGAGAGTGTACGAAAAGCGACTGGGAAACCAATACAGCTCGTTGTTAAAATGTTGAGGTATACTACACCAAGACGCCATTGAGGACTCCCACTAATACAGGTGCTCACTGCTTAGCAAAACGAGTAGTTACATTACCTTACTTTTTGTTGCATTATATTCTGTGAGCAGGACTGCTGCTGGAAAACACACAGCTTACGGAAGAAGTGCGACGACTTAAGCGAAAACTTGAAGAGGAAGCGCTTAGCCATGAGAATCGACTTCGTGAGGCCGAGAGCACCAATGAGGAACTCAACGCATTTATCGATCGAATCACCGATGAACGAAACGTCGCTGAAGAAGATTATCAACACAAGATAGAGGCTCTTGAAAAACAGATGAAGTATGACAAGCAGTTTCATGAGGTAGTGTATTTGTTTATAATTTTGTGCTATTTCATTGTGTTGTTTCTTTGATGTATCTCTCTTCTTGCTGGGTTGTCTCTATTCCATTTGTTCTTGACTTGTGTCTTGTGGTACGTGGCAGGGGATATGGAGGGAAACGCATCTGCTCCTCCCTACCCAGCACTGACCTGGGTCGGGAGTGCCTCTGAATTGTTGAGTGGCGCTTTATAAATGTTCGATTATGATTATGGTTTGATTACGATTAAGCGCACTGTGGATGGAGAGCGATGATGAAGATGACTCGATGATGAGAGATGATGATGACGACACGTTTTGGGTGTTAACCATTCATCACCAATTGGCAGTAAGCCATGGATTTAAGACAGACAACCTTTGGTCAAGTTTGATAATCTATTGTGGAGAGCTCATTCTTTTCCAGCAACACGGGGGCCTTCCAGATGCAGACCAAAGCTCAGCACTGCAGCTGTAAAGTAATTCTTGTCGTAGGAAAAGAAATCCATTTAATCTAATCTAATCTTAAGACCCAGATTTGATTAGGTTAGATCTGATGCCTTGAGCATATTTACACTGGCACTGTCCAAAGTTATGGATTAGACTAGCTAGATTAAATCCCTACAGTGCCATTGTTGCAAACATTTTGTGTAAACACTTGGTAATGAATAATTTGCAGGAGCAGACAATTGAGAGAGAGCAGGAGAGAGATGATTATCAGACAAAGATTGACAAACTAGAACTCCAACTGAAGGACAAAGAACGACAAGGAAGTGCTCACAACCGTCTCACTTACGAGGTACAATCAGTTTTAAGATCGGTGCTATGTAAATTTCTTGCTACATTAACTTACGTGTTTCGACTTCTTGTGAAAGATGTGTAACACCGGAAGTCATAACTTTAGGCATTGGCATTTATGTTGTGATTTTCAGGTAACGGTTCTTGTTGCTCTTTTATCATTTCACAACAGATGTAACACGTTTTTAGTTATTCTCGGGAAATTCTTCCCCATTTGACGCTGGTTTTCAAGTTCAACTCCTCTTGCAGGGTTATCAGAAGACAATAGCAACTCATTCAGCCACAAAGAAGGGCTTCCTAGTGATTGGTTTGATATTGTGTTATAGAGTTTGCACTTCGGTTTAGAGATCTCCTTTAGCCCGTACAAAGGATTATCAAATAATTTATTCATTCATTCAGAATATTTACATAGTACCCCTTCAAGATATACACTGGGATGTGAGTCCAGGCCAATCCTGGTGAAAAGGGAACAGTTTTTTATGGTATATTTAAAAGGTATAAGTAGCATCCGTGGCCAAAAGGACACGCAGATCTACAGGAAGAGTGCTTGATTAATAGTTCCTATTGATTTTTGGAGTAATTTGTTCTATGAGAGGTGCTGTATTAATTGGCAAAGGTGAGAGACATGCAATTAAGTGAAAGACATACCAAGAGGTGAGAGATGTACAGTGAGGTGAAAGCCTATTGTAATTGTAACTGTAATACGATATTTATAAAGCACTACTTAAAGAAACCAGTTAAATCCTGTGAAACTCAGCAACAAACAGGTCGGCAACCACACACCAAAGCGCACACATACGATAATAAATTGGGAATCTGCAACCAGATAATAAATGCCAATGGCTTCACTTGTTACTGTAAGCAGACATTTATGTAGCTTCTCTTTTGGAATCCTCTGCACAGCACTCTAAATTAATCATTGTCTGTCGTCGTGGCAACACCATTAGGACGTGGAACAGCTACGACTTGAGCTGGGACGGCTGCAAATGTGCAGCCAGCGGTTGCCGACCGAAACAGCGTTCAGCTGTATCCAGCAGGTTTGTTTCTAAAGCGACTGAAACGTCTTGTGGTCACTTTGCATGACTTACTTCGTTGTCATGGCAGCAGGCACATTTGATTGGAGCGCCATCTTTTGTTTGGAATTTCTTTGCATGCCACGCGCAGCTAACAACGGCATACTTCCCTTCCTACCTTCTTCTCCACTCAACAATGATTGGCGGTTCCGTGATTTTTGGAAGATGGGCGTAGGCGCGTTTTGTTTTGTATGTTTACTGTTGCGGTGCATCTTGTTAATCTTTCTTTGCTGTTGTGTTGTTCTGCTGTGGGTTTCTGTAGCTGTAATTTAAATTACAATTTTGTATAGCAACTTTTCAAGAGGAACTGCTCAAAAGCTCTTTCAGCCTGACAATATAAATGCGCTCAGACTGAACGGTTTTCAGACGCTTACAGTAAAGAGAAAGAAAATGACCGAGAAGCTTACGTTTCTGTGTCTTATTTGCGGAAATGTGATATTTCCATGATAAGGTCATGCTTACAGTTTAAGATAAAGTGTAAAGGTTGGAGCTTGCTGTGAGTTTTGTAACCATGAGAAAACAGTTGGCACCCATCCTGCAAGTTCTGTAATGCTCTGGCTGTTTTGTAAGGTTTGACCTTTGCTGGGAGCTAGTTTATGAAATGCCTGTAGTTGAGGACGTTAAGGTTTGTACTTTACCAGCTGAAAGCTATGACATTAAAATTAGCACCTCTGCTGTTTCACTACTGTCAACTTTGAGCTTCTGTTCCATGCCTATTCTTTGCAATGTGAATTGAAAGCAGCTGCGTAGCATAGCCTTTTGACTAATAATCTCAGCATTTCTGAGATTTTACGAGACCATTGCTTGTTAATCTGCTTAAATCTCTCTCTTTTCAAAACCACATTTCAACACCAACCTTATGCCTGCTTCCACCACTGACTAACAACCTTTCAAATAGTTAACAGATATAATCAGCTAATAGAAATATGATTATATCTGCCTGTAGATATAGATGCAATAGAAAAGTAGATAATTCAATCAGTGCACTCTGTAACGGATAATATGTAACTTCTAGAAAGTAGATATGGTAATCATTTGCACTCAAGTTGATGATAATCATTAAGCTGTAACGGATTAACATGTAACTTTTTATTTGATATCTGTATAGTAGTGTAACAACTGATGAATAATGTGTAAATTGGATGCGTTGTGTTTAATTTTTGATTTGTTGACCATATGCATACAAAATTTAGTCATTTGCCTGAGTGCATTTGTAATTATTCAATGGCCTGGATGCATATGAAGTTTAGTAAGTGGCCTGATTGCAAATTCAGTGCTTTCAACCTTATCCTCATCCAACTTCTCATCCTTTGTAGATGAAATCCTGTCAGTAAATATTAGAAATAATAATTCTGCTGTATTTTGCTGACAATGTGTAAGAACGTATACGCCATTTCCACTGGTATTTGCTGTCGACGTTTTCTTAATTGATTTTGTTCGATTTATACTTTCAAATTAATTATTTAGTTTGCCTGGTTAGGTGAAAGTAGTTTTTGCATCCATATCTGTGATTGTTTTTGCCAAAATCAAATGATTGTCTATGATAGATTCACTCAGTCTGCCCCACTGGATAAAATTGCACAGGGTGAATGCACTTCGGCGCATTAGTAAGGAGATTGGTCAAATTGAAGTTCTAACATTTTATAATGTACTGCACTAATGATAAATACAGTAATAAAGAAGAGGCAAGATTGTTAAACACTCACTTTTTGTGCCATTTTTAGCCTCCCTGAAACGAGTGTTGTGACAGGGATTTTAAGCATGTCCTTGACGCACAATTGCTCAGTTCCATTGACTGGTCTGGTCATTAGATAGTGGCATTATATATTTATTGAATAAATAAAACTAATAAAATTTAAATTTATAGGTGATTGTCTTCAGATGATGTTTGTGATTAAAATGGCCAAATTAGATATTTATTAATTTTGTAGTTAAATTTGTGAATGTAAACTGTTGTGAAGTAGTTGGTCTAGCTGTAGTCTGCTGTTTTTAAGAAAATGCTTTGTTGTATTTAACTGAACGGGTTGGTGTGCGCTGCTCAGGCTTCATAACTTTTAACGCGTGCTCATTTGCTAGAGTGGTGTTGTATTGCGCGTATGACTTACCCAAATCAGTGTATCATATGCATTAGACATTTACAGATGTTTTCTGGTGTCAGTTGTGGCCTATTGGCAAAGCAACGGCTTTCACCTCGGTGTGTGCAAAGTTTGGAGCCAGGTGCGTCATGTATGTGCATGCACACATGTTCATGTGCATGTATATATGTGTGTATGTATGATGTATGATGTATGTGTGGATGCATCAAGACACTTATATAGCACCTTTTACTGTTGCCTGCTCTAATCTAAGGAATCTGATTTAAGGTAGGTCAAAACTGAGAATTGCCATTTGTTCTCGACTGTTCTTAACTGTTCTCGACTGTTCTTAACTGTTCTCGACTGTTCTTACACACTGCAACTTGTAGGGAAATATTGTGTAGTTGTTGGCATCCTCTAGTCATGTTTGCAAATCACCTGAAAATCAATCTCAGATCCTGTTACCGCACGGCTGATGATGACTTATTTAGAATGAATTGACCATTATTTGACCTTACCTTACCTTACATAACCTTGCTTGGTATGGTCACATGATCTCTGCTCCCCATAATGTTTTTTTTTTAAATTTGCATAATATTCCTTTAACTTGAGGGTCTGACTATTTAATGTCTGATTCCAAGCACAAAATTGTCATGCATGTGGGATGATAGTAGTTTTCGGGATTCAGATCAGGAATTCAGTGCCTGTGATTGGCCAATAACAGTTGATTTTAGAAGAACTGATAGTGTCATATATAGTATTGTACAGGTACATTACCGAATTAATTATTTATGTTGAAATCATTTCTTGATTATTTGGGCACTATTTATTGGTTCGGAACTTTCGATTGATTGATCAATTTACAATTTGAACTGATTGCATATGATAAGTGAAAGATTTACTGATTGAATCTGTGGTCATCAGAACATTTGTTTTTCTTTGAGATCGATCGCATGTGTATTATCTGTTTTGATTTAATTTCATTAGTAAAATTATTTGATTAGTGTTGATGTAGTATTCTCTAAATAGTGAAATTATGAAGCAATATTATTGCCTACTCAAATGGATGCGAGTGCTGAGCTCTAGTGATGTTACTTTCTCAGCCTCTGCTTATGATTAGCCATTGCATTTTGCCCAATGTACTCATTTATCACTGCGTTCACTGGGAGGCACTAGGAGACCTAGTTTGAAATATCTTGCTGTCCTAGTAAAATTTTAGACTGTAGGCGATGGATTGGCTGTAATATATGTTAATATGTTTGCTGATATCCGTACAGTGTCATAAAAACTTCAGAAAGGTAATGGGAACCTCTTGAGGGCTTTAGGGTTGCGAGTATATGTTGCTAGACTAGAGAGAAAACTCATTCTTTATTTTTGAAATTTTTTGCATATTTAATATTTGTGCATGATTGTGTTTCTATGTTAATAGTCTTTGGTTAGGACTGTGGTTTATTTGTTATTTTTGTTTTTATCCATTGATTGATTATGGAAATGTCGGTCGTTAACTGCACATAAAACGTTGAGAAGTTTTTCTAGATAAACGTTTTATGGCTGTTATTGTCCTGGCATTTAAGACAATCTACTTACAAATGTCTAGTCAATCAATCGGGTAAACAAACATTCAGTGATTCAATCACTTAATCGGTGATTTAATAAATTGACAGTCATCCAGTTACTCAGCCATTCCATCATTCAACCAATATTAATGAATCAGTCAATACTTCATTGAAAGTTCATTCAGCAAATCAATCAGCCATTCAATCAGTCAATCATTCAAGTTATTCAGTAAATCTATCAGTAAGTCATTCAGTCAGCCAATCAACAAGTCAGTCAATCAGGCAATCATGTAGTGAATATGTCAATCATTTAATGAGCCTCCCAATTACAAAGTCAGGCATTAAGGGTTTGTTTTCAGTGAGCAATGCATCAATCTATGTGATTAAATCTGATGACTTTTACATGGCATCCTTATCGTCCATCGAGCTATGTCATCCACTACCCAGCACAGTGGATTTGCCATTGTTGGCCCCATATCCTGGAATAGTCCTCCTTTTCAAATCAGAAGTGAGCTAATCAGTCTGTCACCTTCCTTGTTCCAGAAGTGCTTGAAGTGGGTTTTGTTTGGTCATGGGGTCTACCTGCTTGGTCAGGAGTGCTGCTGATGAGTTTTTCTTGAAGTTGCGCTTTACAACTTTCACTTACATTATGTCGTATTCGTAATGCATGGGGCATCAGTCGGTGGTCACTTTCAAGTGAAGAAGTTGTAGTTAAAAATGGTAATCAAGCAGTACTAAGCAGCACTGATGCATCTGGTTAGTTTTCAAGAACGATTCTGTATATCAATTTTTTCGTTCGAATCGTTTGGTTGATTTTATAAACTTTTTTCCAATCGTGTAGATTCAGGAACTGGAGGATCAGTTGAAAGACAAGACGGAAAACAACGCAGAACTCCAAAAAAAGACAGAGGTCCTCGAGCGAGAGTTGTCGTCGAACGAAGTCACAATCCATGAACTGAGGGATTTCACCCGAAGTCTTGAATTGGAGCTTGATGATCGACTGAAGAAGGAACATGTTCTGGAAGAGGTGCATAAATGAGAGATTCCTTAACCCAAACGATATAATAATAGCCTTCGATGCATGATCCATGTTCCATTTAATACCCACCTTCTTTGGGCTTATTTCCGCAAGGCAGTTCTCCGGCTTTCTAACACCTCCTTAAGTCTTCTCTGTTTGAACGTGGCTGGACTGGGAGCGCCTCTGAGTAGGCTTTTTGAATGAGTGCATTGTAGTAGCAGTGCTTTAGTTTAGATTATATTAATAATTAGATTCGATTATCATATGTGATTACCAATGTTGTCTTACTAAACCATACCTTGCCTTGCATTATTATTTACAGACAGTTGTCATTTATAATTTATTTGTTTCACAGAGGATTGTGGATCTTGAAGCAGAACTGGACAAGCTTCATGATGTGTCACAAAGTTCTGAAGCAGGTGGCCGGAGAGAGACCGAATTGGATGAGAGCCTGCGTGAGATGAAGAAGACAATCCATGACCTTGAGGGAGAGGTCGATAAACTGGTGCGTTCGGAACAGATTCTGCTGATACGTAACAAACAGTTGGAGGATGAGATCCGCAACCTCAAGACGTTGCAAGAGGTAACTCGCAGTGCACAATCGCATGGCTTTCCAGTAGGTAATGGTGTTCCCGGCACAGTCGCTTCCTGGCCATTCCATCTGGTTTCAATAGTTTGTGCACTTATGTGTGTGGGTCATAACCAAGATTATACAATGGAGACTAAAGAAAATAAACTCATTATAACACAATCTCATTGCAAGGCAGTTCTTGCTATCACTTCTAAGGCAGTTTTGTAATGGATTTCTGGTGTAGAAGAAAGGAAAGATAGATGACTCAAATTGAAAAGCTGGAAACTGTGTGCATGCAAGGCATATAAAGTAGGACTGGAAGGAAAGCCCTGTTCTGGTCAGGCTAGATGTTTGCAAAATCTAGCAGCCAATGAAAATGTTTCAGCCCATTGCCATCTTCCAGTTGGTTAGTGTTAACAGCCAGTGAGAACATTACTTACCGATAGCACTGTAGCTATTGATCACCCATGGTGGCTAATGGCGAAAATTCCAGTTGAGACTGTGCTTGGTGTTGTGTGTGGCTTTGATGGAGCTTCTTTGCTTTCATGGCTGTATTGCTTTCAGTCTGTCCTCTTGTTTTGCAGCTTTGCTGTTGAGCTTATTTTTTCTAGAGATTATGTAGCACCTCTGTTTTTCAATTTATGAGGAGAGATTTCCACTATCTTGACATTATTGCATTAATACCCCACATACCCTCTGTAGCCCGACCTCTGACTTCCGTGCCATATTGGATTTCGATTAGGATTCTCCAGCGGATTACGTTGGAGTAATCTTATATTAAGGTGTCACACTGTGTCATGTTAAATTACATTAATGTTAAGCCAAACAACAGGGAAATCCAAGCCAGTATCCAGAGATATTCAAGACCATATTTAAAGAGATTCCACCCAAACTCTGAACATAATGATCACAGGTAAATCTAGAGAGATCCCAACCACGATTCTGTGAGATCATGGCCAACATCCTGAGTTGTCTAAGCCATACGAATTAAATGGCGGCACTATCAAAGCCTCAGGATACTACGCGATGAGAAAACAGAAGCAGTGCAGTACATTCACTGACTCCTAGAGCATTTGCTATTCACATCTGCTGCCAGGGTTCAAATCCTGATTAGTCACAGGAAAATGTTATGTCATTGTCATGCTACACAGCAAAATAGGAAAGATTCTTCAGTTTTGCTCAACAGTGCTTCAGCCAAAATCTCCATCAACCCATTCAACTCTGGAAGTCTGTTATTTACAGAGGAGTGCAATAAATGAAATAATTACCTTACATTACCTTATGTGGAGTGTGTTTCAGAGTTTCTAGCATACAAGGATTGTAGTCTCTATTTTGTAATTAATCTTGTGTGTGTTCCCAAAAACAGTGCTTGATTGATGATAGATGAGGCTTGTTACGTATGATATCTAAGATTTGCCTCTGTCTGCTTTCCCGTTGTATCAATGATTTTACTAACCCTTGGATGTGTAACACCTTCCATGGGAGAATGATTGAATGGAAAATTGAACGTGTAGGCTTTCGTGAGAAATTTGTGTTATGGCTGTTTAAATAAGGAATGTGTGCTAAACAGATGCAACGGTGCATATATATAGATAAATGTTTAAGCCGAGCATGTTGGAAATGGTTGACTTCCAGTTGGGAAGTGCCGTGAAGGGTATACCTATAACTGGATTCTAACTTCTTTGGCACCATTATGATTATGCACTTGGCATCAATTGATGGCACTCCGAAACAGATCTTGGTTTTGGTGTGCCATCGGTTGATGCTTTGTGCATTAGCACCGGTGCAGTAGAAGTTACTAATTACAATTACAATTTAGTGGAGGTATGCAATAAATATATAGCTAGGACTTATGCATGGCAGTACTTAATAAAAAGTTCTTTGATTCATACTGATATAGTAACATTATTTGTTTGAATACGTTTGTAAACATTTATGCAAATCATGTGCATTTGTTCAAGCAACGAATTGAATAGAAAACCTGAAATTGAAATAAACAATTTTCTTACCTTGCTGTACCTTTGAATTACCTGTAGGAGTTGATGCAGGACAAAGAGGCACTGCAGGCTCAGGTGTGCTCTCAACTGAAGCTCGTCTCCAGCTTGCGTGCCCAGGTCGACGACCTCAGCCTTGGCCACGACCGGCAGGCCACGAGTGAGGTTGTCGCTCTGCGGCTGAAGCTGGAGGAAGAAAAGGAAGCCAGCTCCCACAGGGAAAGAGAGGTAAGAGGCAAAGACGGGATCATGTGAGAGTGAAGGCTGTTCAGAGTTTGAAAGAAGCAGAGGTACACCAGAGACTAGTTATATCACGCCTCATTATTATTCAAATTCTGATATAACATGGACTGGGACGTGGATCCAGAAATTAGTTCATCTGTAGAAAATAACCTCATTATTACTTGATTGTGTTATAATAAGTGGTTGATATATGACTCCCAAAGGCAGCATTATAATGAGTTTTTGGAGTGTGTATGTGTATATCTTGGCTCATTTTACAGCTGCCCCCAAGTAATAAGTAGTGAGGGAAAAATTGAAGGTAATAAGAATTAAGAAAATTGTTGAGAGGTAGAGAAGAAAAGAGGTGAAAATTAAAAAGAAGGGTAAAAGATGGCAAAGTGATGAGAAGTATAAGCAGGTGATAAGGAGCTGGAGGAATGGGGGGAAATGGGAGGGAAGAGGGCAAAAAGTGGTAAGACAGAAGTGGTACATGTGGAAAAGTGGGGAAAACAGAGGTAAATTGGGGAAGATATTAGTAGAACTGTTGGTGTCATTACTGTGTCAGAGATATAGCCAGACATTACATTAGCACTTATACCAGACTGCATTTGCAAGTGCCAATGACACCTACATTGGCCAACAGTACAGTTGGGTTAATGTTGCTGGTGAATGCTTTTCCAGTTGTCAGATCTGTCGGATCAGCTGGATCAATTCCGGGACCAGATGATGGAGCTTCACACTAACCTGTCCCATGCACAGGCAGAACTGGAGGTGGCACAAACAGAGAAGAGGAGCCTGGAAAAAGAGAAGGACTCTCAAATAAAGCAACACATGCTGGAGAAGGAGAAGATGAAGGTTTTTGTTGAGTCTTGTCTTCGTTTGTGTAAATTGTAAGATCAGAAAATATTTCATCTGTGTTAGGACTACTGCAGTTTGTAGTTTTAATTGTAATCACTTGCCTCTTCAAGATAGAATCAACATGAAGTATACATGTAATAGCCAATGGCCAGTTCATCCTGTCTGTGTGTCTGTCTGTGTGTCTGTCTGTCTGTCTGTCTGTCTGTCTGTCTGTCTGTCTGTCTGTCTGTCTGTCTGTCTGTCTGTCTGTCTGTCTGTCTGTCTGTCTGTCTGTCTGTCTGTCTCCTTTAGTCACCTTGTTTGTCTTGCTTGGTATAGCAAGATGAACAAGTTTACAAATGTCAGATTACAGTTAAAATTACATTTACAACAACAAGGTGACCACACAGTTTTTGTCATCTGTTACCCGTGTGAGTTGTTAACTGTCTCAGTTTCATTCATTCATCTGTTAACAGCATGCTATGCTCTGCTTGATTTTTTAACAACTCAACTCTATTTTCCACTTCCTTGCACAGGTGGAGATGGAAGTGCTGAGGAGTGATGCCAGGCTGGTCCAGTCGATGCCACTGTTGTCACAGACACTCCTCAACGAGAAGAATGAAGAGATTGATCACCTGACAAGAGAACAGAGTGAACTTCGTGATTATGCGTTGACGATTGAGAAAAGAATTCTCTCGTATGCATCACAGGAAGGACAGGTGAGTTGCTGTGTTGTTACTCCATTGCCACAGACCATGAATAGACCAAACTGTTATGAACCAGAGTCTAGGCCAGCTGTCCAGATCCAGTTGAGTGTCTACTATCTTTAACTATCCAATTCCGTCTGGATATCTGCTATCTGGAACTGCAGGTTCATCTCAATATCTGTTACTCAGAACTGTCTCACACCAACTGCTGAACTGAGATGGTCATTGCAGTAATTTGAGGATATTTCGTTGCCGCTGCTTTAGACTTACTAGTTTTATTAACAACTAACAAAAACTTGGTTTATTCAGATTGTTAACAACCCTACAAAACCAAGTAAGCTTGTTAACGGACATTGAATATTTTAGACGATAGCTATATCGTATCGTATGTAGAAATTTATAAAGCGCCTCTTGCAGAATAACTATACAGAGGCGCTCTCAGCACAGAAGCCCCAGGGAAACAGAAATGTCTTTAGAGAACGCAAGACCGATGAGGAAAAGCCAGTCATTACAGACACACTTGTTCACCACTGCTTTCCCCAAGTGATAGTTCTGTTAGTCACAGGAGGTGTAAATGTTGAAACAGCTGGGAAGAAATGTAAACGTGAATCTGTTCCTTGTTTTCCACTTCCTTCCACAGGTGGATCTGGAACAGCTGATGAACGATGCCACCATCATCCAGTCAATGCCACTGTTGGCACGCGCACTGCTGAAGGAGAAGGACAGAGTGATCGATAAAGTGAAAACAGAATTGAGCGAAATTCTTGAACAGCGATCACAAGATCATGAGAGAAGAAATCTTTTGAACACATCACTAGAAGAACAAGTGAGTTACTCCACTGTTTTTAAGTAACAGGAACTGTGAATATGTTTATTGTTTTGGGATGAACAAACATCCGGTTAGGCTATCAGGAACTGGCCAGTTGTTTGCTAACTGGGACTATCTGTGGCAGTTGTTATGCCATAGCTTTGGAACATTTTGGCTGTGTACATTGTGACTTATTTGTTATGTTAACAACTTGACGTGTGTGCTGGATATGTGACAGTCAGGCTTGGTTTTGGTGATGTTTTAACAGTCAGAATTAATTTTGATGTTCTGTTACCAAACTGAATTGGTTTGGTTGATCAGTTAACAAATCTGACTTGTTTCTGTTAATCGGTGAAGTAGAAACTTTGGTTTTATTAAGTTTTTTGCACGATGTTATATTCTGGATCGCGAAATTCATCAGAAGATGGTCGGACTCAATTGTGTTAATCTTTCAGTAATCTGTAGTCATTTTAATCATCTGCTAAGTTTAGTGTGAGCTGTTACCAACATAAATATGTTTTCCTTGTACTTCCACAGGCAGAGACAGAAGTACAGAGGCAGGATGCTAGCCTCACTCAGTCAAGGCCACTGTTTTCACAATCGGTTCTGGATGAGAAGGAAGAAACAATCCATCAACTGACGAGAGAATTGAGTGAACTTCGAGATCAAGTGTCACGGCTTGAAAGAACGGATGTCTCAAATACAACACAACAAGAGGAGGTGAGTTGCTCATATGTTATTTCATTTCCTGCAACTCTGAACTTGCTCACTTATTATGAATGATTCTGAAACTCGATTACCTTTGCAAAATCTGGTTGGATAGAAGTTGGCGTCCATTCTGATAGCAGGCCCACACCATGTCGTTATTGAATAATCGGTTTCTTCCAGGGATTATAAAATATAAGTTCTGTCATCAGTTAATAAGTTTCTCTAATAAATCTAGTATTTTTTCTCAACTGTTTGATGATTTTGTCATTATGGTACATGACGAGTTGCCACAGATTTTCAGTTGTCAGGGTTTAGAACTGAAACCTTTATTACATGACAGGAATTTAAAATTTTCCAAAAGTATAAGGCTATTATAGGTATTTCGTATTTCATAGGTGTACATAGAAAGTGTGCCACTTGATGAGGAGCTAGGTCTGCTTTAGTCAGTCTACTAGTCCAAGAATCAATGAATTCAGTCAGTTTTCAAATCAGTCATGTTTACAAATTATTCCAGAAACAGATGAGTATGAAAGTTTCCATCCTGCTTTGCATATTCATGAGCCAAATATTCTTTCATGTGCATTTCTGAAATAGATCAGATTTTCGGTCCTGTATTGGGTTTCTACTTGGGATATTCTGCCGTGAACATTCCTCTGTACCGTAGTAGATTCTGCCATACTAGTTTGCATACTGTTTTCCATATGATCGTCTACCACTGGGTTCACCAGGGAATTTCTAAGTGTTCTGCAATTGGCTGAGGTGCCTAAGCTGCAACAGGTCCTGCCAGTCATCTGGACAACCATGTTTAGGCATTCATCAAAATGCAAATGATCCAATTTAAGTAGCCTTACAAAACAAATGGGATCAGCTGGAGTGGGAGAACAAGAGGTGATTGTTGTAATCGGGTTTCTTTACCCTTCCCATCTTACCCCCCTACCCCTTCATAGCCTTGTGTTCAGATGCAGTGAAAACCATAGAGACATTTCAAGGGTCTTTAGAGTAAGTCAGAGGCCTATGATCAAACATACAGAGAGAGACATGCAGGAAAATGGTAGACAACCTATGGAGACTGCCGGGAGATAGACAGGAAAGTGCAGCAAAGGCTCAAAAGGCAGGCAGACGGGTCAGAGGCAGATAGACAGACATGTAGGCAGGCAAGAGGCATCCAAGTACCAGATCCACTGAATGGGACATGCATAAGAGACAGACTGATAGACAGACAGACAGACAGACAGACTGAGACATGGAAGCCGAAAGGCGGGTAGTAAATAGACTAAACCTGACAGATATACAGACAGCTAGACAGACAGACAGAATGAGAGATACAAGGAGAAAGCAGCAGCATATTAAAATATACAGACAGATAAACATACAGACAAACACAGATCATAATGCTAACAACTTGAATTGATGCAAATGCTGTCGGTTGTAAGCTTGGCAACAATGACAACAGAGCAGAATTAAGTCATTGGGTTTGGTATTTAGTCTCAGTGGTTTGTCAGCTGAGTAGCAAGTATGGGCAGAGACAGAATGGACTTTGAGTTTAGGACTGCATTCCACACAACTGTGGGACTAATTTTCTGAGTTTAATGTAGAGGGCTGTTTGAGATGATGACAATGACTACATATGATTATGATTAAAGTTAATCATTATGACAGTTTTAGTGATCATGATGTATGTATCATGTATGTATGTATCACAAAATCACTGATACAGGTTGATGCCTGCTGCATAGTATCGTTAGCATGATGCTCATGCTAATATTATTATGCATTACGATTATGTTTTGGAATCATGATTTAAGGTTGCATTAATGTAGACATGATTGCAGTTGCCTAATTACTGTCGTGTTTGCACGTCAGACAGACAGACAACAGACAGACAGACAGACAGATAAAAAGGCGCCTGACAAGACTGAATAATATAGATTGCAATAGACAGCTTATTTACCTTACCGTACCTTACTGTATTTTTCCTTACCATACCTTACCATATCTTACCTCAGATTACCATATCTTACCTTGACATGTATTGCATTACCTTACTTTATCTTAGCTTAGCTTACTGTACTGTAGCTTACCAGTCTTTCTTGCCTTGCCTTTCTTTATCATGCTGTCAACCTGATTAAACTTAGCAAATGCTGTTTATTTTAGGAACGAGCGCTTAAGTCAAAGCAGGCATCCGAGGCGTTGGAGGAGACGAGCCAAGCATTGGCAGAGGGAGTCTCTGGAACAGAGGAACACTCTACTTCGATGCCTGAAGTGGAACGACACCAGAGAGATGACACACAGGAGCGCCATCTCTTTGACATGACCGACTTTGGGGCACTTCTGACTAAGTCAAAGGACTCAACTGACTTGTCACTAAGGGAAGCCAGCAGTCTTGAAGAGGATTCTGGAACATCATTGGCAAAGGTGAGTAAGCAGCAAAGTCTATTTGGCGGATGAGAGCAGTTGTGGTAGGTGGTTTCTTTGATGACTTCGGTGGTGGTAATTGGCCTCTGTTGGTGATACCTATGGTGGTGGTGACCGTTGCTGATATCTGTAGTGGTAGGTCACATTCGGTGCCTATATCTGTGGTAGTGGGTTGTCATGTCTGGTTGTACGTGTGGTAATGATTTGATATTTGTTGTAATGATCTGGTATCTATGGTAAAGATTTGGTATCTATGGTAACGATTAATTGCCTCTAGTCATGCTGCAGTAGACCTTCCTTATAACAGGAATCAACGGAACCCAATTTTTGACACACGGTCATGAAAATTGATTAGAAATTGAATTCAGCCTAAAAGTTGTATTTAAACCAAATTTGACACAACCGCAAACTTTGTAATGAGTTACTTAGCGTGGCTGCCAAAATTAGCATTATGAGGAAGGACTACAGAATTTGTGATGAAGAAGGAATTGCTGTCGGTTTTCTTGGCTTCAAGAACATTCAAGATGATATGGTGAAGACAGATTTACCAAAATTCAGTTTTAAGCTCCATACATTAGAGAACTTGTTTCTTGAACTTAACTGGTCTTTTGCGCTTGCAGTTTTTAGCATAACTCACTGATACTTTGCTCATTAGAATTACTATACCAAACTGCTTTAGAATGTTGAGGATACTTAAACTTCACATTAGAATAATGGGGTTATGCAAATTAGTAAATGATATGCTACTTCTCTATATCAGTGAGCTAGCTGGCTTTCAGAAATTTCTCTGGGTTATTTGTCCAACGCCCCGTCGGACAAGGCCTGTCTGTGCATTGTGCTTTAAGAGTTAGTTTCCTCAGAAGTAGTTGTGTTAAGGACAGATTCTATATCATCTTGGATGGTTCTTGCTTTTGTGTTGTGTTGATGTGTAGTAAATCTCATTCAGTCAATCAATCAGGCCGAATCAGCCAATCAGTCAATCAATTAATAAGTCAATTTGTGTGTAGCTTGCTCTGATTTCCGTGTCCTTTAGAAAATTTGCCATGGATAAGAGCAAGCTAGATGCAGAGAATTGTGTTGTTTTCAGTGTGTTATATCTGTGTAGCTACTGATTAATCCTAGTTGATTATTAATGATTAATTCATCAATACACTGGAACTTCCTTATATCATGCCTGCCTCATTATATAAGCATATTCTAATATAATGTGATTGGGATGTTGTTCCTTAGTTTTGTAATGCAGTATTTGATGTGGCTGCTAAAGAGAGCATTATAACGATGTTCCAGTGTATGTTCTGATCAGCTTTTTAATAAGTAGCTGCTTATATTGCTCTGGAATTCTTATTCAAGTGCTTCATTTCATGATCTCTTACAATAATGCTTTGATCAAAAAGCTGCCGGATTTAAGCTTGTATCAGAGCAATTGATGCATTCATGAAGGATGCTGAGAATTATGCTTTAGTTAAAGTCATTTTTGTGTTATTCGAAATACTTTGAAATTCTGCAGATCTGTCAAAGGCCCACGCTTTGTGTTCACTTGTAAGCAGTTAAATGCAGTAAAGGGTCTTTAAGTCGCTAAATGGTTTCTCATGTATCATGTAAGGATGTTGATATGAAAATGATGGTCTGTGTAAGAAGCAAATGTTTAAAATGGTTTTTTGGTCCTGGTTTAATTCTAGTGCCCTTTCTACATTTGCTTTTTTGTGTTAGCACATTTCAAAGACTTGAGATTTTGCATGCAGTCACATGTATCTGCCAAACATTTCCTTTTACCCCAGTTACGACTCCTCTGTAAAATTAAGCAGTTTTGAATTTTGATCTGATGGTCTTCACTGTCAGTGTAAACTTGGGTAGTGTTTGGTTAATTATTAAAGATCTGTCACTAACACTCCCAATGTAAAAACTCTCATCAGTTTCATGATAGCCAGTGTAACAGCCAATGTAAAAAGATTTGGCATTGTAAAAGCCAATTATCAGAAAGTTAAAGTAAATCAATGAAAGAATTGTTCTTTGAAAAATTATCTGAATGATATGCTTACATTAAATTTGGCATGTAGAAATATATCTTTGAAATGTTCTCATTGCTGTGTAATAATTTACAATTGTTGACACTTAGATATGTGTGTGCACTTAAGCAGGTGTGTAGAGTAAAAACTTGTTAAAGTGTATATACAGTAAAACCTTGTTAGAGTGTGCACTATTATAGCGAGGATTTGGTTATAGCACAGATGGTGCATAGAATCTGATTTCCTCTTTATTCACTTGTATTCACCAATTTATTGAAAATTGACATACACAACAGGACTTTAAAGTTTGGACAAAAGGATGTCTGGGTCTGCTAGTTGATTTAATGGAATGCATTTGCCTTCCAAACCCCATATATCCTCCATTAGGACGTTCCCATGTACCCACGCCCTGAATGGCAGAAATTCCTTGAATCCCAAGTACTATACTCTTAGGGTTGTGCTTCCCTTCCAAATCTCATAAATTTACCACACCGGTGAAGTTTCACAAGTACCACAGCCAGAGAAGCATAATACCCTTTCAAACCCCTTAAGTCTTTCACTGGGATGAACGTATCCAGGTTCCACACCATTAGGAGGACCTTGTTATGCTTTAACTGTGGGTTTGGCTTGATGTTTTCAAATTTCTGGGCTCTAGTGAGGTTTTACTGTATATGTGTTTGTAAGCATGCTTTTAATTATTCACAAGAGCATACATATGCAGGTGTCTTTAATTTTCCGTTTTTGCATGGCTTTGATTTTCATACTGACTTTGTCAGGCAACTGCGACTTGTGTCGAAATGCCAGTGACACTGTGTCACAGCTTATATCTTGAAAAGACTATCGAATTTTTAAGAGATCAATTACAGCAGAAAGACTTTGAGATCTGCAAGGTAAGATGGCAGCAGATGCCAACTATACTAAATATTTCCCCATATATCAACAACTACCTTCATAGCGACCAACATATTTCAGATCAGCTTCACCCTACGGCCAGCTGTTTTCCCCCACCTACCAGAAGAACCTTTCTGGTTTGCATGCCATTTTGCACCCAGGTCCAGATCTATGGAATTTCACTATTACTGGCTTCAAGGAACCATTCTCTTTCCAATGTCTCTTTTGCAAACAATTGACTTGTATTTTTCCAGCTACTGTACAGTGCTTTTGGGGTGAATTTAGTAATTAGTGCAACATATAAGTATATGAATAATAATAAACTTAAGTTACTTAAGGGATACAGAAGAAGTACAGAACAGTCATTTTTAGCTAACCCCAGGAGACAGCGATGGGTAATTGACTTCGGGACATACCTACCATGGAGGTGACCTGAATGAATGCACACTGCACAGTTCAAACATTTATCCTTAATTGTGGAATGTTCCTTCACTTCTCTTTAGGCTTTCCTTTGTTGCCTTCGATTTCAACACTTCTGCCTTCATTTAACTCAATCTTCCAATTTTCATGAGAACTCTTACTCTTCAAACCCGCAAGCATCACCTTACACTCTTTTACTTGTCATAGATACATGTATGCAGTTATACCTATAAACAGACATGCGTACTGAATACTAACATACATGCATACAGTCAGACAACATGTGGTGAATATGTGGATACATATCTAATTTTACTTGGTTAGTAATATGGTGTTCCAAATCGCTTTGTGTAAGTGGCTTGCTTGAACAGCTTATCATTTATCAAAGCCTATATATTTGGAAGGCGACTAGTTATCATGATACTGCTTTGTAGAAATGGTTCCAGTTATGATATCGATCTTTTCGTAACTGCACATTTTTGTCTAAACGTTCCTTCAAATCCGTAACTGCTTTCAGATTGAAGTGTTTTTTTAACAAAGCCTACTGCAAGTTACCTTGCTGTACTTTATTGCACCTTATTTTACGTCGGCTCATCTTACCTTAGCATGCCTAACTGCACTTTATCGTACTTCACCTTACTTCATTGCACCATACCTTATCTTAAAATACTTCACCACCTTATCTTACCTTACTAAACCTTACTTTTTGCAGCATACCTACCTTACTGCATCTTAGCTTTTTTTATTTAGACCTAACGATATTATCTCATATTAGCTTACGTTACTGTGCTTATGCTGGTACATTTATCTAATGCCTTTATGGAAGTTGACATTGGTAATCTTACGTATGTGTGCGTGTGCTTGGCTGTACAGATGAACGAGCATCTGGCTGAGTCATCGGAGCAGCTGAACGAAATCCTCCAGGAGAAAGAGAGCATGATTGAAGACTTAACGACTCGAGCACAGAGTCTCCATAATGAAATCGACAACCTTACGGAATACACCGCCAATTTGGAGGTCAGACTATGCAACATGGTTGGATTTTCTACAGTGATACATATATGCATGTGTAATGTTGTTACATGCGGTGTGTAGGATAGAATCAAGTAGGTTGAGATTTTGTACACTGTATGCCTTGAGTTACGTTATGCTTGTAAATATCATAGGAAAGAAACCAATTTTATGATTAAACTGTTGCCTTACTATGTATTCTGTGACAACTTGTAACAATGTTAGTAAGTGCAACACATTTGTCTGTTCAGTAGTACACTTATTCTTTAAGGTGACGCTTGTGGGTTTGAAGATACTCTGCAGACAACTAGTAATGAGCTTGATGTTTAAGTTTCAACAGTACTTAACCTTGAATGCCGTAATGACCTTAACGTTTAAGTTTCAACAGTGCTTCACCTTGAATGTCATCATGACCTTGACGTTTAAGTTTCAACAGTGCTTAACCTTGATTGCATTTTAAATGCATTTTAGGCTGACTTTGATCGTGTTCAGAAGATGGTTGAGGAGAAGCAGAAGGAGATAGAAGCTTTGAACCAGGAACTGTACGTCTCGCAGACCAAAGTGAAGACACAGGTGGAAAACTACGACGTCATACAACAGGTGGTCAACGAAAAGCAAAACGAAATCGACGCCCTAACCGAGAAACTTCGGGATTACGATACGATACAGCAGTTGATTGCAGATAAGCAAAAGGAGGTCGAGTTGCTGACTGAGGAACTCTATACTACTCAGTCGCAAGCTCAGGTAGCTGCATCTAATCTACATCTAATCTAGTCACTTCCATATTCAAGCATGCATTCACCCAGACACTTTATGTAGTGTCTTTAAGTGCCTCATGCTTAGGTAAAACAAGAAATGCACCTATAAACCTATAAATGGAGGAAATTCTTAAGTAAGCGAACGGTACTTGTGTACTAACTAGAAAGTCGCCAGTGGTGAGCTTTCATGCTGTCACAGAACCCTACCAGTGGGTTAACAGTTAACACCACATTCAGAGTTCGTGAGCCATTTTAACAAGGATCATGTAGAATGGCAGCTGGTGAAGTCTGCAGCACCAGGTTAAATTTTAAAATATCATCTGGAACAGCTACATCTCATCAAGCTCTGGAATGGCAAAAGTGCAGCAAAAGGCAACAGCATTGAAGTGATGAATTTTAATTGCTAATCATTGGAAAGTTGCACAGAGAACTGAATAAGAACGCAGTTGTTGAAAATAAACTTACTGTGTTGTACCATATATATATATATATATGATCATACCTTGCTTTACAATACCTTGCCTTGCAATGCCAGTGCTGAACTTGTATTTTAGACAAAGCTTCAGAAAGAACTGAAGGAGAGGCAGAATGTGATCGATGAGAAGGAGGAGGAAATGGAGGAACTGATGCAGCAACTGGAGAAAAAGGTATACATTATTATTAATAAATCAAATCTAGTTCAATCTAATTTAATTAGTTCTGTGCTGCTGTTATCAGTTTGAAGGGCCGTCTTTTGTGGCATGATTATTCCACTACTGATGGGTTGTCTTTGACATGCATGTTCGATTCAGGATGAAACTGAACGAGAACTGATGCGAGTAAAGCAGCTGTTGGAGAACGAGAGAAAGGCCGTGGAACAGAAGAACGAGGACATTGCAGTGCTGAGAGAACAGATCGACGCTGTTCAACTAAAATTTACAGAAGAGAAAACTGCCTCGCAGCGAGTCAAGGTTATTATTTAATCTTTTGCAACTAAGGCTTGTCTTGTATTCTGTTGTGTAATGCATATCTTATAATGAGATAAGGAGAGCATTCCGATATCCTGTTATCTAGTGGCTTGCATGCCGGACTGTCAACCAAGAAGTCAGGATTCAAATCTTCGTCATGGCAGAAACATTTTCAACATTTTTGTTCCACTTGCACCCCAAAATGAAGTGAGTTAAAAAATAAATACACTGGATGGAAAGATCAGGTGGCCCAGGAGAGGACTGGCTATCTGAAGTTGCTGATGCTGAATACCTATTGCAGCCTTGTAAGTGACTGCTTTTCTTCTGATCTCATTTAGTCTACTGGTTAGTATGGTGGACTAGCAATCAAGAGGTTTGGGATTAAGATTTCTAAATTTTTTTATGCTAGCACCTTGTAATGAGCTCTATAGTAAAAAGGCTGAAGGCATTGCTTTGCAGATCTCCTTTTTACTGTTAAATGTCTTTAATTTATAAATGGCACCCTCGTTATGTGGACTTGCTACTTTTTAATCAATTTTTGATCATTATAGTGATTGAGTGATTCTTTTACTCATTCAGTCATTAATTACTATACTTTGTGATTGACATAAAGACTGAATTGAGCAACTCACTTGAATTATTTGTAGGAACTTGAAGAGGGTCGAGTTGAGTTAAGTGATCGGCTGAGCCATTCAGAGACGTTGGTGAGCAGTCTGACGAAGGCACTGGATGAAGAACGACTCAAGGTCAGGGAAGAAGCATCTGAAAAAGCTTATTATTATTCTTTGATGTTCAATTTAATTTCGACACATATACGTATGTGTCCGAACTTTACTATGGAACCTTCCAAGACTCAAAGGTGCTACAAATATAGAATGATTAATTCCTCGATTAGTTCCATTCAAGTGGACTCAAGTGAAAAGAATCTATAGTAATTGGCTACTGACTGACTTTCTTACCTTACTTAGACTTACCTAACTTTGTATGAGGCCGATTTACTGTTGGCTATGTGAAGGTGGTGCAACATATGCAGGTTTACCTGTATGCTTTGTGCATGTAGTAAGTCCTTCAAATGTACAAAATGAAAACATCTACTGTAAACTCAGATCCATTTCATAAAGAGTCAACAGCGCCGCAGATTCTGAATGACTCACTGGTTGTGCACGTGACTGACTTTGCAAATAAATAAATTAAATTAATGAACAGACAAAATATCTGTTGATAAATGCAGGTGCAGGTGGAACAGAGCCAACAAATAATGCTCTAGCATCTCAGAATTAGAATCAACTGCACAGAATGAAGCAGTTAAACTGAATATGCACTGGTACACAATTCCAGATGGAGTGGAGCCAACAAGTAATGCTACCCAAACCTCAGATTCCGATTCCTGATGTTTCTTGAATACAGTCTTGTTGTCCTCGAGACCAAGGTCTTGGTCTTGAGTGCACTCGAGTTCGTTTTTAAAAGTCTTGGTCTTGGTCTTGGTCTTGGTCTTGAGGTTCAAGGTCTTGGTCTTGGTCTTGGTCTTGAGGTTCAAGGTCTTGGTCTTGGTCTTGAGGTTCAAAGTCTTGGTCTTGGTCTCGCAAGACCAAGACCAAGACCGGCTGTCAATATGAACAGTCATTTAACAGAACTCAAGAATTCTGAAAATTTTTAAAAGTCTTGGTCTTGGTCTTGGTCTTGGTCTTGAGGTTCAAGGTCTTGGTCTTGGTCTTGGTCTTGAGGTTCAAGGTCTTGGTCTTGGTCTTGAGGTTCAAAGTCTTGGTCTTGGTCTCGCAAGACCAAGACCAAGACCGGTTGTCAATATGAACAGTCATTTAACAGAACTCAAGAATTCTGTATCAAGCCTGCTTGCATCATACCACTAATATCTATGGATGGATACAAGTCTTGTTGGTCAGGAAAACCCATTGGCAGTAGCAAAAGTTATTCTGTATCAGACGGTATGATAAACCATGGGAAGATTTCAAAAGGACTCACTACATGTATCTGTACATTTACATACAGTGCTTGAAAAGCTTCTGTATGTGTGTGTCAGCGACTTCAGCACCTGTAGAACGTATTTTTTCACATTGCAGAATTTTTATGAGGCCCACAAGGCACGCCTTGGTCAGAAAATTCTGAGCGAATTGGTTTTTATAAAATATAAAAGGCATTTGGAATAATAGTTTGCATGAAGGACTTTTGAATACAAATTCGGATTTCTCTGCAGTTTGCATTTAAAGTTAATTTGCTTGAATAAAATAAAAGACTCATGTTTTCATTAAAATAGCGAATATTCAGACAATTTTAGAAGTCTTGACCTGATTGCGATTTTTTTTGGGGTCTTGGTCTTGGTCTTGGTCTTGAGGTTCAAGGTCTTGGTCTTGGTCTTGGTCTCGAGGTTCAAAGTCTTGGTCTTGGTCTTGGTCTTGGGGTTCAAGGTCTTGGTCTTGGTCTTGGTCTTGAGGTTCAAGGTCTTGGTCTTGGTCTTGAGGTTTAAGGTCTTGACAACAAAACTGCTTGAATAACTGACTATGTCAGTAAATAAATAAAATAATTAAAATAAATATGTATTGGTAAATGCAGGTCCAGGCGGAACAGAGTCAGCAGGTAACGCAGAGTAAAGTAACGAAGGAGAGACATGTGATGGAGTTGGCTGAGCTGAAGTCACAGTTGGAGTCAGAGCTGAGTGAACAAGTAGCTGAGACAAGAAGAGCACTGCAAGAGGAGCATGCGCAGGCGATCAGCTCTCTGATGGCGAGACATGAAGAGGACTTGGAGTTACTCAAGCCACAGGAATCAGGTACGATGCCAAAAGTACAGGTTAATGGTAAAGGTAAGGTGTTTGCGTGCACACCTCTGAATCTAATCTAATGACTTCTATAGCACTGTTTTCATAATGCACAAGGTGTCAGTCAATGGTTGCTTCAAATGAAACTACTAAAAAAATGGTAATCCATTGGAGAAGTCCTGACACTCTGATGATATGGGGAACTAGAAGTTTGGCTATGATTGGTGAGCAAGTTGAAGCAATCAGGTAAGATGTCAAAAGTACAGGTAAAAAGTAAAGCAGGTCTAGCGCACTTTTTTCATACCTCAAAATATGAAAATTCGACAATGCCCCCTTACAGTAGGTCACAGTTGACTGTAAAGTTAGAGTGTAATGTTAATGTAAGTCTCTGAAACATTTACCACTCAAAGCTGGTTGAGAGAGACTACGTTATTTATTGGTGCTATATCAAATCAAGTCCACGAGTACCCAGGTCTTCTGGTCAGTTGGAGGTCAGGATGTGGGTATGGCTCAAAGCAGAGTCCAGAACCAGAGATAAGAAGGTAGAAGAACCATAAGAGCAGTTTTATCATTTGCTTGTGAGGGCTGGTGACAATGTAAGTTCTGTATTGAGATGTCAGTTGACGTTGTTTCAGTTGATGACGAGGAGGATGTTGGGACGCTGCATGACGCCGTTGACACCAACGAACAAATCGATGCTAACATTATCAGCGACAGCTTAGAACAGCTGTCAGGAAACTTGGAAGTGAGTCACTTTGCTATGATTTGCCATCGCATGGTGCTAATCAAGTTTGGATGTATCTGATAACTGTCAGGATTTTGATTTTCACTTCATCATATTTGATGTCATAGTCAAGATGAAGAATGGTTTTCGTTGTTTCCTTGCAGTCGATTCTGAAGAAGTTACACAGCGAAAGTGTCCGTGTCCTGTCCTTGTCTGACATTCAGTTCCTGCGTGGCCTTGAACAGCGACACTTTGACCTTGCTAAGGCCGAGGCTGCCTGGAGGGACGAAAAGGCCAGCCTTCTGGCTGCCATTCAAGCACTCAAGCAGTTGCTGTCAGACACCAACCTAACGACCGATGCCAGCCAGGTATTGCTGTTGTTTTCCTTGCTGTGGATTTGCTTTTTCTCCAGATTGTTGTGTGTTTTACAGTAGTTGAAGCTTTCAGAATGTGTGGCACTAATGGTGGAAGACTTTTGGGCATGTCTGTGTCTGAGAGTGTTTGATTTGAGGCAGAGGTTGTTTCCAAATCTCTGAGCAGTAAAGACTACAATCGTGTGCTTATTCTAACTTCAGCTCTTAACTAGTTCTTCTTGGACGCTGTTCATCTACTACATTGTTCTTTCTGTAACTTGCTCTTCGAATTTGTACTCATATGAACTTGTTTCTTCCTGGAACTTGTTCTTCTTTGAATTTATTCTCTTCTGAACATGTCATTTTTACTCATTGTTACTACACCTTGTTCTTCTTTAAGCTTTTTCCTGGAACTCATTCTTCTGTTAACGTATTATTGTCTGAACTCTGGTATCTTCATTCGGGAACAGGGTGCTGTGTAACCTGGGGCTTCTTTGTCAGTTACCTGACTCTATTTTGCCAGCAGTTGAAGACCTTTCTGTTTGATCGTGGTCTTGTCTTGTCAGATCACATCACGAGTACTGAGGGGTCTTTCTGCAGAGGTGTTTTATTAATTTACAATTATAATTATTAATACAGTAAGTGGATCATGAACGAAAACAAGCTGAAAGAGGTTATCTGTTTCAAAGGCAGATCCTTGATTGTCTGTTTCAGTCTTGCAAATTCTTGCAACTCAAAGTTCTGCTTAACATGGTCACAACACTGTAGATTATTGAGTGGAGCAATGAAGTTAACAGTGCATGGTGAAGGCCCAGTAGAGCAAGGGGTACCCATAGATGGACAGAGAACTGTCAGGCAGAGAGCAATAGGGATAATTGTAATTAGTTAACTGAATAGATAAGAAATTAAACAATGAAATACGGAATGAATTAGGTTTCTGCTGAAGGTTAAACTGTACTTTTGAACACCAACTTAAGCTCTGATTTGATGAGGGAGAAATTGTTATGTTTAAGTCGACTGAGTTGGTCTCTAAGATAGTGTCTCTTTTCTTGAAGCTTGTCAGTCTACTTTCTGGCTTCATGACAGACCCAAATATCTGGGTCTTGTCAGACACGGGCGCGGTATGTAACTGGCTCTGTCGGTTTCTGACAGTGTTTCCTATTTAAGGTTGTTTCACTTTTCCTTGTTTCAGTTGTCAGGTTTTGTATTTATTCTTGTTTCTTTTTCATAGCCAGTATATCTTTTAAAAAGATTGATCACTGTCTTAACTGATGCGGGTAATCATGTACAAGGTGCATTTCATACTGTTTTCTCTCGTTTTCGATTTTCTTGAATCTCAGAATTTTCGGATTCCATTTCTGTTTCATGGTCAATACTGGTATGCAAAATATATAAGGAATTGGCTGTCATGCTAGAATTAGTATATTTTCATTTATTCCGGTTTTGCTTCCTATGTTTCTCTGCTGACTAGTGTTAGCAAGTTTACTAATATTATCTAACTAATATTACATCATTCAACTAACATTACATTACTTTTCTGCTTTAGCTATCCACATTATTATTTCGCCATGATTCCCATGTTAATGTTTCTGTGTGCAGTGTGCCATCCAGTTTTCTTCAATAAACGAAAATATGTATTTATAATGGCATTTCTTACTGGCTGGGAATTAACCTAAACTATACTTCTGACGACAGCAGTTTTCTTTGTCTTTATGAAAATAGTTTCATTGACATCTCTCAGCTATTTTTTCATTAACACTTGAAATTATCGAGTTGAACTTTATCTGTTTCGCTATGGGACTTTTTCATCTGGATATCAGAGAGGCTCTTAGAAGGCACTATAAACCTATAAACTCTTCTGTTACAGTTACAGTTGCATTACATTTCACTTTTTAGATTTGGTGAAACGGTCATAACATTTCAGTTCTTTCGTAGTTTATTACAGGTTCTTGAGATATACAGGAACCTCCTTGTTACAAACGTCATTATAACATGAATTCTCATATAATGTGGTTAGGGGCATGGATCCCAAATTTAATTCAGGTGCAGACATCGTTCTTGTTCCAGTACTTGATATTGTTCCCCGAGATAGCATTTTAAGGAGTTTGCAGTGTATATTTGTCTGCTACATGTATGCTAGATTTTCACAATTTTACGTTGACTAAATAAACTTCCTTTTCCTGTTTTCTTTTTGACTTAAATGATACTTAATCAACAGACAGTTTTGTTACTTATCGTCTATGCAGTTTATTTCTAATCATATCTAATCTAATGACTTCCTTTCATATGCCTTTATCAACTGCACAATGCATCCATCATCCAGTGGTTCCATGTGCCTCTGACGTCATTTGGTTTGGGGTTTAAACTCACATTTTCCAACTTGCTGAAATCATTTTGAGTCGAACTTGTGTGTCTTGGGGTGGCAGCTGATGGAATTTTGGGAACTGACTGAAGGATCATTTGTGGAGTAATTGATAATTATTTTGGGAATTGAGTGAATGAATTGTTTCGATGAATGAGCAGCGAATCATTCTGGGACTAACTGTGATCATATTAAGGTATTGAATTAAGGATTCGAGATTCTCTGGATCTCCAGACACCTTTTCACATCACAAATTCTGATACAGTGTCATGAAAATATTTTGAGGAGTGCAGTAAAATCGTTTGGAGAAGTGACTGGTGAATTATTTTGGTAGTGACTGTTAGGTCATTCTGTTGTAGTAAACAGAGATTTATTTGGAAACTGACAAAAATGGTACTTAATTTGTTACTCATCATTTTCTGATTGATTCTGTTATAGTTGTCGGGAAGCTCAGAGGCAGCGACTATGGATTGGCGCAGTGATATACTCAAAGCTGTTCACAAGGTCTTTGCAAAGGACAAGGAGATGCTTCGTGCTGATCTTCACGCCTACAGAGTGCTCCATCCGACAGAAAATCAGAACTTCCTGGAGCTTCTCGAGAAGACTATGAAAGACCAGGTCAATGTCGCACAAGAAATTTCCTAGCTTGGTTAACAGTATATTTAACAGTACTTCAATGCCAGTAATGTAGTTCCAGTGCTTTGATTCATGAGTATTCAAAGCCAGTACTTTAGTTTAAGTATATTAGTTCCAGTGATCTTCCTCAATTACTTCAGTTCCAGTACTTTCATTCCAGTTTGTTCATTCTAGTATTTCAGTTCCAGTGTTTTAGTTCCAGTACTGTTCTTGTAGTACTTTAGTTCCAGTAATTTAGTTCCAGTACTTTGATTATGGTATATTAGTTCCAGTACTTTAGTCCCAGTACTTTAGTTCTAGTCCTGCAGTTTCAGTGTCTTATGAGGTGGGATCTATGTAGTAATTGTGCAATGCCTGATCTGTCTATTGTATTATAGGAAGCACGACACCGCGATGGCTTGGATCAGCTGCTGAGCATCGATCGACAGTCACTGATTGATGAAATTCATGGCCTTCTTCACAAGAACAATGCACTGACGAGAGAGATGAAACAGGAGAGAGAGAAGGTCACTCGAAATGCACAACAGTTTGAAGACCAGTACTTGCAGAAGGACTGGGAACTCAAGCACCGAGGTTAGATTCTGGGGTCTTTGCGCCCACTTAGAGCCTTATTAAAGACACTTCTCTATATTTATTTATTTATTTATAAGACTTATTAAACGCTCAAGGTCGGTTAATTCTGATTTTGATGTCCATAATTGAGTTCCTGCATGAGTTTGGACGTTAAAAGATGAGCTGTCCCTTAAACTAGCCTTAGCATGAGGGTGGGTGGCCAGTTCTCTCCCTCGCCATCTTCCCACCAACAGTGTACGGTCAGTGTACACGTTATAGCTTAGTTGTCTAGTTGGCGCAGGTGGGATAGAAATCTCAAACCAAATTTCTGCCCTGGCGAGGATTTGAACCCCTGACCTCTCAGTTTACTGTCCAGATCAGAACACTTTGTGGATGAGTATCTATAGAGGCATTTAAACAATTGTATTAAATTCGTTTTCTTTTTCCTTATATAAAATTAATGAATAAATTACTTCTGTGTTTCAGTTGAAACAATTGAGTTGAAGTTGAAGCAGGAGAAGGTGTTGAACGAAGACCTTCAGTCGAGGCTGAAGAGTGAGCAGGCGAGAGTAGCAGAGGTGTCCACTCAGTTGACCCGTGAAAGAAATGCATTCGGTGACCAACAGTTGGAAGCGAGCGAGCTACAGGCTGAGCTGACCAAAGCGCGAGGATTGCTTGGAAGAGAGCAGGTTCAGGTTCAGTCACTGTCGTAAGTGGCGCTTTTGGCATTTCGTTTCGTGGTGCTAATTAATTTGGCACATTCTTCCATAGTGATAATTTGGCACTTCTGTCTATGGTCCTATTTTGGCACTTTATTTCTGGTACATGTACTACTTTAAATCTTCATCCTGATGGTGCTACTTTGACACGTTGGTGGCACTTTATTCCTTTGATTGCTTCAAAAAAATAAGTCACGCTAAGTCTTGCTTCATCTGTGGAGTTTCTTCATTTGCATGCCTTGACATTAAATGTCTCTAAACGGAGATTTGGCTTCTGTTAAATAATATCAGAGAGGTTTCTGTGCCAGACATCAATACTTGAATGAGAGGCAAAAAAATTGAATCAGAAGCAGTTATATTAAATCAGCTTCTATTAGCATACGGTTGAATTTTTTTAAGGTAAGGTCAGCTATTGTTACAATAAAGTCTGAGTTTATCAGGTTGTGTCAGATTTCAGTAAGAAAATTTAACTTTATTTTAAAATTACAATGGTTTCACATTTATTTAATGAATTAATTAATTCATTAAGAAAACCTTATAACTTTAATTTGTTTATTATATATTTTAAAGAGGCATTCCTACTGAAATAATAAACAAACAAGGTGAAGTACATTTTGCAAAACTAGTGCAGAGATGCTGTGTGTGGGAGATGATTGTTTGTATTTAATTAATGTTTGAATTGATTGAATTCAGTTTGTCTCTGACGGAGGAGCAGAGGAAGGCGGCTCAGCTGAATGGAAAGGTCGTCCAGGGTCAAGCAGAGCTGCAGCAGAGCCAGCAGAAGCTGGAATCAGAAAGATCAATGGGGGCAGATGTCAAGAGGCGTCTGACGTCTGCAGTCGAGGTATTCTTTAGGATGCTTCTAGCTCTGAATTAAGTCAGTTACTGCGTATAACTGAGGTAAGTTTTAAATTATATTTTACAAGGAGATGTTTATATTGGTGCATCATTTATTGAGTTGATTGAATGACTGGTTGAATGACTTGTTGACTGACTGGTTGACTGGCTGCTTGATTGATTGGTTGACTGCCTGGTTGACTGACTAATTGAGTGACTAATTGAATGGCTGGTTTACTGACTGGTTGAATGACTGGTTGACTGGCTGCTTGAATGACTGGTTGACTGACTGGTTGACTGGCTGCTTGATTGACTGGTTGACTGGCTGCTTGACTGACTGATGTTTCTTTGATGACTGATTGATTGGTTGCTTGAAATCTGCAGAGACTGGAGATGGATCTAGATGCAGAGAGACAGCGCCACCTGGAGACAAGGGCTTCTCTTAAGGACCGCGAACAGACTGTGAGTAACTTGGAGAGGGAAGTGGAGTCCCTCCGTGAACAGATCCACATCCAGGAGTCACAGTTCAAGGTCCATCTGACGGAGCTCGAGACTTCAAAGAACGCGGAAGTGACTCGGCATACAGAAATTATGGAGTAAGCATCGTTTTTCTCTTCTTCATAATTTTAATCTTCTTTTCACCATCATTGCTGTAACATTTACCTAGCTGTTCCTTAAACTAACCTCTGGAGGAAACAGTGGGTGTGGCGTGTTAGCGACTTAGATTTTCATTGTTTTTGCATATTAGATCATCATCATATGATTATTAGTATTATGATTATTATTTTTTAGGTGTAATCCATAATAAAAAAATACATTAGCTGCTTCTAATATTATTATTGTTATTATTATTATTATGAGTAGTAGTATTCTATAATGTCTGTTTCATTAAGTCTGCTGGAAAAGGAGCGCCATTCCAACTCCGAACTGCGTCAGACCATCGATCAGGAGCATGAGAGCCAGCACACAATCCTCCTCCGCTTCCAGAACACCATCGCAGACCTCCAGGCCAACCTTGATGTTGAACGTAGCCAGATCCTTGAGCTGACATCACGACTGGAACGAGATCGATGCAAAACAATGGTGATCGAAGAGGAAAAGGGGCAGGTCGAGGATAAGCTGACTTCGGAAACAGCAGTCTCCAATCAGCTTCGACAAAGCATCAAAACACTGACTGCAAGTGCATTGTTATTCAGTCTCCTTTGAAGGCGGTAGCCAATTGATTGACTACTCGCCTTGTTATACGGTACTTAATCCTCGCAAAAGATAAATCCAAAGGGAGTGGATAAACTATTCTGTGCAGGGGAGAGTGTCAGTTGTTATTCAATATTATTAAAATTATAAATATTATAATTACTTGTATTAATTATAATAATTATAATAAGTCATATAATACTACCAATAATAGTGATACTAATAATTATTATTGTTATTATTAACCTCTCTATACATATCACAATAGTTGTACAAACTTGCCTACAAGCTATAAAGTATTCTTTGAAACAGAGTGCTAAGAAAGTTAGAAACCTTATGTTTGTCATAGGCTCAGAAGCAGGAAGTCCAGATGGAACTTCAGTCAGCCAATCAGAAACTTTCCGTTCTCCAGATTGAGCACAGCCGCCTTCAGTCATCACTCGCCGACTCGCGAACAGCGCTCGAGACCCAGGGAGTGATGGCAAAGTCTGAGGAACGCCAACGCCAGGAGCGCCAGTCAGATCGGCGGAAGATTCTGGAACTCGAGTCGCAGGTGCAGGTTGCGAGGCAGGCAGCGACTCGACTTGAGCAGGAACTGAGCTCGAGCCGGAAGAATGAAATGAATGCGCTCGAAGAGGCGAGGATTGCTCGGCTTAGGAGTCACAACTCTCCAAGAGTCACATTCAACAGTTCTACCAAAGATGGACCTCCTTCTACTCCTCCTCCTCCTCCACCTACCGTAATTATTACTATACACTTAAAACACTGTTACTGTTGTAATCTGATGCAGTTGTAACTTATTACAACTTGTCACAATTGTAATTGCAATGTATCACAATCATAGAAACAACTTATTGCCATTAGAATTACAATTTATTACCATTGCAATTTAGAATTTATTAGAAGTGTAATTATAATTTGTTATGTGGTGAGTTATCTCTAATGCACTTGTTTGCTTTGGCTTGATTTGGGGTGGCATGCTGTTGCTGACTTTGGTTTAGCATCAGGTGTGTGATGGATTTGTTGTTGTCTGTAGGACAAAGTTGATGGTTCATTACCGACTCAGATATCAGAGACGCTAACCATATATCAGAAGCAACTGGAGACCTTCCAGCAAAGACTTCAGCTGTTGGCCATACGGTTGCAAGAGGAAATGGCTGATGCCAGCATCAGGTAGGTCTCATCTCTTTAGCTAAGGGATCAACTTCAAAGACTTTGCAGAAGTCTTAATACAAATAACTATGAAGTTGTTTAGTTACGTTTGGGAAGTCGTAAATGTTATTATATGCCTTTAGTAATTTTATTAGAGCACTGTTACAGCTAATAGACTTCGATGGTTAGTCAGAGAGTTTTAAACTTAATAACATGTTCATTTTCCTTAGCACACCCTAGTATGTGCTCTGCATACGAGCATTTGTATGGCTCTCATGAAACGTTATAGGCAACACGTTGTGCTTCTTGTGATATTGTAATTGTCTGGTTTGATATAGAGAGCTCCAATGAGTTGGCTGACCTGCTGTTGTGCTTGATTCTTCGTAGGCCATCACGAGAAAATGGCGCCGTCGATGTACGATCAGAAGAACAGAGTCTGAAAAAGCTACTGGCAGAGTTAACATCTTTGAATGCCATCATAAAGTCTGATTCATTGCCTTCGGTGCGTTTCATGCTGTTTTGTATGACTTTACAAAAGTGAACTTTTGCTATATTTACACAGCCCAGAACTAGGTTAGGTAATAGATTAGTATTACTGTTGTTATGATCATCCTTTCTACTCTACTGACTGCCGGTTTCCCAGCACGTGGAGTTCTAGCTCTAGCATGGTGCCTCACTACATCGCCGACTTTTGTAGGAGGACATCATCGTTTGCTGCGGGTCTTCGTCTGACATGATTGAATGAGTGAACAAGGGACACTGTTAGGACTGAAATGCAGTGCCTGGCAACCTTATGACCCATATGTGTGATTGATTGATTGATTGATTGATTGATTGATTCTCAGGACCTGAAAAAGCAGTCCATATATCTCTATCCAGAATAGAGAGTGACACGGTAACGGTTACCGCGGTAATTCCGCGGGAATCCCGCGGGAATGGGGTAGATATTTTAAAAAAATTGCGGTAAGAGCATGGTAATGGGGAAACACTGGACGGTAATACCACGGGGATGGGTATGGAAGCTGCGGTAATACCGCGGTAATGGTTACAGAGTTCATAAATTTCATTTATTCATTTATTTTCAGCTGATTTATAACACTATAAATGATCTTCTATTCATTCACGGATTACACAGCAAACAAGCTGAGGTGCAGAATATTTAGTTTTTGTCAATTTCATAAATTTCAATATGCTATCAATTATAATAGGGCCTATTACGAGTTATATTTCTTACTTTTAAGACGCGGGGACATTGCGGGGATGAAAATCCATTATGCAGGGATGGTGAGAGGATGGAGATGAAGGTTGCGGGGATGGTGAGGGGATGGGGACATGGTCCTGAGGGGATGGGGTTAAAAATACAAGTGCGGGGTGGGAATGGGGACACTTTTCTGTCCCCGTGTCACTCTCTAATCCAGAAGCACACCCAGGTCGTGAACGATAGTATTTTTAATATTATTACTATATTTATTAGGTTATTTTAGATTATCAAGATACCATATGATTAGATTAGATTTGTTTGACATCTTTTGTTTAAAAAATTGCAGAATGGTGCTAATATCATCCTGTCAATTATTCCGGCGCTTAACGACAAGATCCTACGACATAATTCAGAACTGACATCGTACATAAATCGGCTGACATCTGAGAAACAGGACCTTCGAGGAATCGTCAGTGAACTTCAGAAAGCTATCGCTGTTCTTAAGGATAAAGAAAAACGATTCAACGAGGTTAGTTTGCCCAGAATTGTTGGTATAGGGACAGTTGCACTGGGCAGACTAAGATTCTGAAATTATATATATACCTTAGTCTTACTTTAACCTACTGAAATTTAGTGGCACACACTTCCACTGTATGCATTCACTTCCAGAATATGTTCGCGCTGCTGAACCGTTGTGTGTCTACGTTCTAGACTCGAAAATGTTTTTGTTCCTGCATGCTTATTCTCCTTAGGGTGCCACCTGTCTCGCTGACCAGATTTGATCTGATTGTCTGTTTTTGAGTCACGCAGATGGACGTTTATTGCGTTATTTTAATAGCACCATAGAATTTATAGTCATTTGATTATTTTATATTCCATGTGTTACTTCATCCAGGTTGAAAATTTGCTATTCTAAGCTTTGCCTTACCCTGTTCCTTACTCTACCATGACTTATCTTTACATTACCCTATGTTACTTATTGTAGGTCGAGCATGTTGAGGACCAGTTTTCATCAGAGCGGGCCAAGTGGTCGAGAGATGCGGGTAGCATGTCTCTGGAGTTAAGTAATGCCCGGCAGGAGGCAGCTCGATTGAGGGCCGACCTTCGAAGGGCAGAGATCGAACTGGAGAGGGAGAGGGAAAAGTACTTTTCTCCAGCCGCAGCCGGTGAACTCAACTTCCCTGCAGACAAGGAAAAGGTTAGGCTTCTTTCAGCTTTTCAAGAATTTGCATAAATTTGAGTTAATATGCAGGAATTTGCATAGCACTTCTCCTTTATAAAAACAACCAGGATGATCTTATTGACTGGTCAGGATAACTTGTTTATTTGGGGGTAACGTATTATATTGTATGCAGGAATTTATGGGGCACCTTTTTGAGAGCTTGTCTAATATATTTGGGACGTAGAGCATTTGCGCTAGAGGTACAGGCATCAGATCCTGCCAAGGGTTTTAATGTAGTGTTGTGTAATGTACGAAGAAGACCCCATGACCTAACCCCAGTGTCGACCATTGGTTTGAAGTGTAAGCCTTTGAATTTGGGGTGAGTGACCAGTCATCTCTATCATTGTTTGATTTTCTTGCCAACAGGGAAGGATCTGTGTATTCGTTTTAAAACTGATTTCACGGGGGGTGCTAGTGGACAGAAATCATGGAAAACCTTTCTATCCTGGAAGGAATTTGAACCCTAATCTCTGGTGTAACAGTCTAGCATGTTATCCAGTGGTTTGTCACTCACCTCTGTTGTAAGGAATGTATTAATGTAAGACAATGTAAACAAGTTTATTTTGTGATGCAACAGAAATTTGCAGTGTGGTCATGTAAGATCTTATCAGATGTATTTGAAAGCTTAGTTTCCAGTTCATATGTAGTCGTGTAATAATGTACATTTCACATGATGATTTGAGATTTAAAGCCCAAACACAGTGGTTTAAAGGTAAATGCATTCAACTGTTCTGCCTCAAGCAGTTCCTGATGTAAACAACAGAGAAGGGGGCTCTCCCAAGAGGCAGGCAGCCATGGGTATGAAGTGCAGAGTGACGAGACTTCTCTTGGCCTTTGAATACGAGGACTATGGCCTTGCCATCTGTTCTTCTCACTAACAGTGTGTGTATTCTTTCAGAGCAGAAATCATTGTAATCTTTTATGTATAGAGTTCACTAGGGTGTGCATGTGAAGCAGAAATCTCGAAGCATTTCTCTGCTCTAGCAGGGATTTGAACCCCAACCTCTTAGTTGCCAGTCTAGCATGCTAACCGCTAGACTGTCGTTCACCTACCTGATGTAAATTCTTACATAAATAGTTTCCTCTAAATTCGAAGTAACCTGGAACTACTTGATTGCAGACTTCGTTAGGGGAAACTTCTCTGTGTTTGATTGAACTTCTTGAGATTGAGGTAGCTATTCATGATCTCTCATTTCCTCCTGCCGTCTTCTTCATTGGCTTTCGTGGAGAGCTTCAACACCATTGTTAGACTTTTGTCCCACGTATTATTGGCTTTTTATTTTTTACACTTCGTGTATCCCGCTTAGTTTGAAACAGCTTTATTTTTCAAAACCTGATGTAAATACCGGTAAGTGCGTGTAAATTGTAAATTTCTGGTTTTACCTTATGCAAATAATTACTTGATGTAGCTACCTGTATATTTAAAATTTCAGATTTACAACAGAAAAATTGTCTTGTCAATAGTTTTTACATTACATAAGATTATCTTGGTGTATATTTGTGTATAGGAGTCCAGCAGCACGCTAATTGGCAAAATGTCCCTTTTAGAGAAAATTCGCAGTTCCTTCCATTTATCTGCAACTTTTTTGTTCTCATTATTATTATACATATAGATTTTATCATGCACAAAGTCACACAGAAATGTAAATCTGAGGCATGGTTAGGCAGTCACTAGGTGAGGAACAGGTAGAGAAATCCCAGGTGTTTAAAAGCCAGAGGAAATAGTGAGTTTTGAGGTTTTCTTGAAGGCAGAAAAACAGTTTGAGCATCGAGAAACATACGGTAGTTGGTTCCATTTCTTGTGGGCATCTGATGTGAGCAGATTGAATTAACATGATCATTTGCCTAATATGCTGGAACCTCTTGATAATGCTACCTTTGGAAACTGTACTAAAACTGCGTTTAACAAGATTTGTCACAATGAGGTCATGTTTTGAAGTTGATTCATTTTTGTCTCTGTTTACCAGACTTTTCAAGTTAGATTCCAGTTAAGGATGAAACAATTGCTGTCCAGTTTGAAACAATTGCTGTCCAGTTGTGTAATCTGTTATGCTGTGCTAAATATTGTGGGAAGAAGAGGTGCTGTATGGATGAATGACTAGAGTGTGGTTTGATGTGATTTTTTATTATTTGCTTTAAGTTTTGCTTTTGAATCATTGATAGTTGCTGTGACACTTCTGGTGATTGTGGTGGATAGAGAGTGTGTTGCAAATCAGTGATCACCTTGCGTTACTCTGCCTTCCTGCTTCGTTTTGCTTTGTTTAAAATTTGCTTTGGATCACGTGCACTGTGTGTAAATTGCCATGATATGCACACACTGAAATTTTGTGTGTTATTGCTTATCTATTTACGTTGTATTAATCGAAACTATGTAATGACAAAGCATCATTTGATAGTGCTGAGCAATTGTACGTGAAGGACTTGCTCATGGGCCTTACACAATACACAGTCACTACCTGTTGTCGCTTCAAACTATTGATGCAATTTGGTCCAGAGATTCTCAGCATGATTCATCTTTCGACTGAAATCCATTGGTTAAGCTCCACATGTGTGCATGGGCTGTCACTGATGACTCTGGTAGTCTACTGTGCATTGTTTTGCTAACTGGTCTAATTTTAGTTCTTAATGACATTTAACATCATATAGGCCAGTGCTCTGATTAGTTTTGCTCGTTGATTGGTTCGAGAATCAAAATTTCTGAAGCGATTTCTCAAATTTCTCAAATTCGCACATTTTGCGTTACAAGGGTGTCAACTATTTATTACATATCGTGCAATTTTTATGTGTGCAATTAGTTTAAATTCTGTACAAGTTCAGCATATTGAGAGTAATTTATTCCATGTTTAGAGTTAAGGAAATCACTTTGTCATCGCATACCATTTATGAAGAATTCAGATTTTATGATACTTGCATTGTGTATACCATCTGTGTGAATGTATGTCAATTTTTAATTGTTTTATCTGAGGTTATTGAAATTATGTATAACACTATAATAGTTAAATTTGTTTCATGTTTGTTTGTGGTTTATATAAATTTATGTAATTTTTATACAGTTTATATAAAGAAACTTGCATGTAATTTTTAGTTGAATTTGTGTAGCATAAATGTATTGTTTATATAAATTTCATGTAGTTTTCATGCAGCTTATTTAAAGTTGTGGAAATTGTGTGTGATGTTTAAATATCTCTATGTAACATGTTGTGCGGTTCATGTGAATTTATGTTTAGATTCAACGTCTGTATGGCAAGTACCTGCGTGCTGACTGTGCGCGTAAGTCATTGATTTACCAGAAGAAGTACCTGCTGCTTCTGCTTGGGGGATTCCAGGACTGTGAGGAAGCCACCCTTGCAGCGATAGCCCGAATGGGGGCTTTCCCCTCATCCTCTGATGGAGACGTTGCTTCAGCTATTCGCAACAGGCCGCTGTCGCGATTCAGGACGGCAGCTAATGTTGTCGTAGCCATATCGAGGTCAGTATTGGTTGACTTGATGTTATCTGCTCTGATGTACTACCTTTTATGATGCAACGTCTGTCGTATGATAATAATACCTGTTATATGAAAGACTGAAATGCGTAGACTATTTAGTACAGTCGGACCAGTGTTTCATTTGGTAGAGTTAGACAAGATGGTGGGTCTTTAGGTGGTCCATGTGATGCAAAGCAATATCTTTCCACTTAGCCACACAGACGGACTGGAACCAGAGGAGTGACTGTGGTTGGATGACTGGTGATGATATTGTGGGGATAGAGGGAGGGGAAGGGAAGGTGGAGATTATTGGGAATTTACTGGGAATTTTCTCCACAACAACATTTAGCTGAACTATAGATGCTGTGAGAGGAATAGGGAAATAGGCTATTATAATTAATAACATAATATAGTAATGACTAATGAGTAGTAACTTCAATTTGGCATTATGATAATTAATGTTTTATGTTATTTAGGTTGAAGTTTCTGGTGAACAAGTGGCGACGAGCAACACGTATTGGGACCCCAGTCATGGGTGGATTAACCCAGATCACGCCTGGTGAGTCAACCAAATATACAGCCATATTGATTGTTGAAGTCGTTAATTTTCTTGAGATGTTTACCAGACCGTCTTTTAACATGCTTCATTGTAAGACAAATTCTGATAAAGCACACCGGGTACATGGATCCTGTATTCAGTTCAGGTTTAGAAAATGACCCGCTTATGACAAAACCTCATTATAAGGTGATTCTTCAAGAATCATTGGCCCCAAAGGCAGTGTTGAAAGGAGGTTCTGGTGTATTCATTTGTTGGAGACGGTTTGAAACGTAGGACATCATCCGCAAGATATCTTTAAAATCCGTGACCTTGCAGTTGAAGTCTGTTGTTTATAAAGGTGCATAATAACCTAATCTTCTATAGCTCCTTTGTATTAGGCATCGATCAGTGGTCAGTTAAAGTGAAATGATTGTCAGAGATCACATTCCACTGACAAGGTCGAGTCAAAATCTGTAGGTCAGGGAAGGGAGTAGTGAGGTTTAGTGGGAAGCAAGTGAAAACAGACAAGTCTTAAGTTTACTCTTAAAGAAGTGACAAAATATGAGGGGATAAATGGGGATTACTGTCCCTTAATTTTGTTCATTGCATTAAATTGCATCTGGAAGAGGGATTGAGTTTGCCATCTTCCATTTTCAGGTTCAACTTATGTTCCTTCTTCAGTGAACGGTTTTGCCTCAACACCGCTTCGCAGTCATTCCCTATCGAACGTTCACCGTACGAGTCCTTCGCTCCCAGTGCCACAGATCGCAGTCAGCAACTCCCTTGAAAGTGGTGATCGCCCTTCATACCCAAGGAATGCTACGCAAGGATGGTCGGCCAGTGGCGGTCCAAGATCAGTCGTTCAGAACACCCCTCCGACAAAAGACCGCAACAGGGACCAACAGCTGAGGTAGATATCTCATTCTGTATTATAGCACAGCAGCCAATTTCTTAAGTGCTTACCATGTAATGCAGAGCGTTCGGGGTTGAGTCTACTCCCGTCAGATAGTTACAGTGTAGGGACCTTTTTGTAGAATCGCTTTATGACAGGGTTGTTTTATAATCAGCTCATTTTCTGAAGCTGAACCACTTTTCGGATCCATGTAACTGCTCTACACCAGGGATTGGTGCTTTGTGATTAGATAGTGGTGCTTAATAAAAATGCAGAAACAGTACTATAAAGTATTGTGCCAGTGAAGTTTATGTAGTATGTCTTACCTACTCGAAGGCGCATCTTGAGTGGGAGCCTCGGTAGATAGATGAGCTTTTAAACAGCGAGTTGCAACGCTCCTACCAGCTGCAAGTATCTAAACATGAATATGATGGGAAGATTATTCCACAGCTTAGGAACAACCAGAGCAAAAGCCGTCTGCTGGACCATAGGGTCCTAAACTGAGGTACAAAAGGATTACTTTCATCTGATAGACTCAGTATTTGGACAAAAATATTCTGAGCACATTTGTTCTCTGCCTCTATTTCGTTAACGTTTGCAGACCCTTCTTATTGATCATGGTCTTGTGTTGTCAGGTCATGAGTTCCTCTGAGTAGTTGTCATGTAGGGGTGCTATATAAATGTGCAATTATGATTACAGTCTGTGCTTTGGCAAATTTATTGGTATTTGTATGGGGTATATGAGTCGCTCTTTGCAACGGTATTGAAGGACATTAATATGTCAAAGACTGAGATTGCCTAAACTGGGAAAAATAGCCAGGAGAAAGAAGCACAAGGGGCATATCAAATCCTGCTGTATGATAGGCATTATGTGGTATTCCAAGAGAATAATTATGTGTTTATGATTTTGCGTCAATGCTTTTTATTTCTTGTGGTGTTTCTTACTCATGATTTTTGTGTTGTTTATGAGTTTCATCTCTATGTTTTCAGCATTTCTTTTTTCTTCATGATTTCTTGTTTGTTTTGAATATTGTGCACAGTTTATGAGACTTTGTTAGTCATTGTTTCTGATTTGTGGAGTTGTCTGATTATGATTAATTGGTTTGTTTTTGATCCTCTTATCCACAGACATTCATCATCAGGTGCCTTATCGGCGTCCACTACAAACATTTTCCGTTCAACTCCGGCAGTGACTATGACGCCTACACTAACGACGACGATGACCCCAGTGTTACCGTCACGACATGAAGACGACTTGAGTACCGATTCCCTCAACAGTTATCTGCAACGAGTGGAGAGGATTCAGCAAAATCTAACAGCAGGCACGTAGCACTGGTCTTGCTATCTATTACAGATGACAGGAAGTTGATTTACTCTGTGCGAATTTATCTCTCTGCTTATCATCATTTATCTATTCATTCATTCATTCATAGATTTATATAGCGCCTCTTCAAGAGAACTTCTCAGAGGCGCTCCCGACTCCAGCACGGCCAAAAAGAACAGTTTTCAGGCGGTAAAATAGAGAAGAAAACATGCCGTTGCGGAGCGGTGTTGATACGCCAGAGCGCCACTTTGGCCCTGACCTATTCGTATCTGTTATGGTGTGTAGATATGTTTATATGTGCTATTTATTTATTTATTTAACTCTTGTTAACTGAATTCAAAACTTTTGCCAATTCTGAATTGTAGACCGCAGTGTCTGTCTTTATGTATGTCTTAGGCGGTTTCATTGTTTGCATGGTCTCTTATGCATGTATTGCTTTGGTTTCATTTTACAGTGTATATATCATCTGTGTGTTGTTCTGTTTGTCTGCCTGTAAGTCTTGGTGTATGTGTGTCTGTATGTATGTATGTATGTATTTGTGTTTGTCTGTCTAGGTGCCTTTTCTTTTCTCTGCTTGTATTTGTCTATGTTTTTCTCTGTTCATCTGTTTTTCTGTGTACCAATACTGGTGTCTGCATCTAGTTATCTTAGTCTTCATGTTTGATATCATTTGACTCGCTCTGTCTTTTTGTGTCTGTCTGCAATGGACTGTCTTTGTATGGCTGTTTGTATTCCTTCTTTGTCTGAGTCTGATCGTATGTAACTGTCTCTCTGTCTCTATCTGCCTGTGCTTGTCTGATCCATGGAGAATGATTTTGGAGCACCATCGTTTGAAGCCTGGTGCATCTTCCTTTCCACTTTGCATTTTGTTTTCTCTTAGCAGCCGTAGCATCGCTTTATTGTATCCGTGACAGCTTTTGCCGCAGTGGCTTTGCTTTAGCTGACCCCGTGACCAAGAATAGGTCATCCTTCTGACCTCTTCACCTGATCCATTAACCAGAGACGGGCCTCAATCTGCAAAGCAGATGCTGTGATTTATTGAATGCGAATTTGGAGAATCAGCGTTGATAAATGTAATCGGAGTTGTTTCTGCTTGGTCTGAGCTCTCCGTCGTTGCGAGCAGATTAGATTGGATTATTCGAGGGATTGTCTGTGGCTTCTGCTTTTACCATTTCTGCGTTTGGTTGTTCCGAATGAGTCGTGTTTTGACGAATTGTTTTGTTCTTCGGATGCGTGTTTCGTTCAATTTTTGTCTTGCCATTTCCTCGAGAGAATTTTCTCTTGTGCAAATTCATCCAGCTCTTTGGAGAAAACAGTTCAGTATTAGTATTCAGCTACATATCCAGGACATAGACTTGTGTGGCTGAGAGCATGAAATTGGCAGGTTGGTGGCTGGGTGAATGAATTTGGAGGGGTTGGTGGATGGATGTAGTTTTCTGTCATTCAGAGGCATTTTCTTGCTTTAAAAATATAAACATTAAAGGAAAAAAAATTAAATTTTTTGTGACTTTGGTTTTATTTATAAGAATATTTCTGTACTTTTTTGCTAGAATTTGTTTATTTTTAATTTTTTGTTGTTGTATTTCAATGCAGTCAACAATTTTTATATGTTTTGTGTATTTAATTTTTTTGCAGTGAGTCTTTCTACTCCACAGAGCAACATAACGTTCAGAAAGTAAACCTATATTTCAATAAACTCAACCTCACATGAACTCAACGTCTACAGAATTTATCCGAACTGATCTCCACTGTGTCTCCAACTCAACAAAGACCCTAGACATTTGTAAAGAAGAATGCTGCAGAGACGTTTGTTATGAATGGTTGTTTGTAATTTATATGAACGAAAAGTCTGTCGAGTCACTTTAGATGAAGTGTTTTGGTGCATGTAAAGTATCTGCCGTTCATATTAGAATTATTGCCAAACTTAATTTGTCAAACTTATCCAGATTTTGGGTTTATACTAAGAGTGCTCGAGTGTTTGTTATCTGAACGCATAATTGGTTGATTTTGGACGTGTTTGAATTTCTGCATATAGGATTCTAGTATGTATAATATAAAGTCAAAAACAAACTCCAGGTACCTCTCAGAAGCAAGTACTTTGAGGTTGCTATATAAATGTATTGTCGGTGCTTAGGTCAAAGGTTCCTGGAAGCTGTTGACTTTCGGCTTGGTGTCTGAATGCTCAACTAAATACAGCATATTTCCCAGGGGCTGTTTTGTTAACAAGATTAGATGAGCACTCGTTCATTGAGCCACTTTGTCTGTTGATCTTCCCGAGACATGATGTACATTTAATTTAAACTAATGTCAAAATGTAAATACTAGTATTAGTACAGTATTGATATTGATATGTCTCTGGTTGTTTTACTCTTTGAGCGGTGGTATATAAATGTCCAATTACATCGTACAATTCTAGATAATACAACAAAAGTAAGAATGATTAAAAGTGTATTACACAAATTGCTTTTGTGCTTATCAGCTATTTGATATAATAAGTGGTACGTCTAGTAAAGAAATGTACATTATTTTTCCATTTATTTTAATTATTACCAGATTATTATAATGACCAGAATTATAATTACTGCCAGATCAGCATTTTAATCTTTACTGATTATAATTAATGAAAACGATTAATTATAAATATTGAACATTTATTATAAAATTTGTTATATACCGGTAGTTAATTCTCATCTACCATAATTACATTCCATCAGTCTGACAGGTACATAACCTGATTTCACTCATTGGGGTAAGCGAGTTTTTGGCATGCTTGAAATTCAAAGGGATCTATTTTGTTTCCATAAATAATCCTGTTCTAAACCCAGTTTTGTTTTCATTGAAGCTCAATATGATGAACATTTCAGCAATTTTCTAAATTTTAAAAGCCGAGTGTATAATTTGTTAGGCTTCTTATACCAGAGGTATAAATGGTTTCAGTGCATTTTACAGTAAATAAATTCGTCATTAAATGATAAGTACAGATAAAATCATTCCTGATACTTTAGTAACTTGAACAATATTGTGATGCTGTGTGTAAATGCGGTGATGGCTGATTGGTGAACCGCAGGCCATTTACCCCATACCTGGAATTCAAATCTCAGTGCTTCTTAAAATTGGCATTTCGTTGTGGGTCATGCAACAAACAATGAACAGTTTGTCTGTTATATTGGGATTGCTCTTATTCTCTGCACCTGACCAAGAAGACGCCACCTTTTTGGCCTGAATTAAGGAGTGGCCGTTATTTTTTACGTTTGGATTGATATTAGTTCAATTTGTTTTAAATGTGATTGTCTCTAAAGTTTGTCATTCTAATCAAAAGGCATTTGTCTTTCTAAAGAAGCTGGCAATATGTTTGAAGGAAAGTATGCTTTAAACGTCTCGTCATACATCGACGCCTGTAAATATCGATGTTTTGTGAATGTTTTGCGAAGTTTTGAAGCGAAAACTCAATTCGTTCATCATCGCTTGTTGCCATTTAGCAAGAGCACTATTAAGCCAATACCACCGAACGTATTGCTATACTTTGACCTGTTGATATAACCTGACCTAATTAAATCCAGTATGCCGATAGATCTTGTGTATTGTTGTACCCCAAACCTATTAAGCTGAACATATTGATATACTCAAAGATATACATGCCTCCAAGATATTCATACTCCCAAAATTCAACTCAACATTGATACACCCCCTGCCTACTTATTTACTAGTACTCTAGCATATTGCTACATCCCAGTATACATTCTCAACAACTCACAGCAGGGCTTTTATCCTTGGGAAGAGCCAGACTGATCTTTTCTGAGGTTTCTTACCGCTGTATATAGTTTTCTTACACAACAGTTAGCGTGTACGTCAAATTTTCACTTAGTGTGTCACGTGTGTTGCACAGCTTTTTGTGTAATTCTAAGAGTACGAGTTAATTTTTAAGTGTAAAATTCTGTCGAATAGGAGTTTTTCAATGCGAACGATTGCCCACCGAAGCTGTCTGCATATATTAATGTAAATCAAAAACCAGTATTCATAACTGTTTGTCTGCTGATGTTCGCAGTTTATTAAGTCCTGTTGTGTTTATTAAACTTTGTTTATTAAACTGTGTTTACTGTATTTATTAAACCATATTTATGCTAAGTCAGTGATGGAATTGTCCCACATGGGTGTTGCCATTCACTATTATATTGGATTACATTCCTGGATACAGTTGGATGTCCAGATGGGAGCCAGGTAGTGGAGTTCATTTAGCCTACAGAGGGCTCTGATTGTACCAGGGATGAAGACTAGTGGGCCCAACGAGTATGGCTGTCGGAGGATAAAATGAGGAATAGGTCGGAAATAGAGATGATGATGATAAAATGGGGAGGAAGTGAAACGAGAAGGGACTGGAAAACACAGAGGAAGGAGGAGGAAATGGAAGAGGGGTAATTGGAAGAGGGTAAGAAGGAGGAAGTGTAAAATGCAAAGAGGAAGAAGAAGAAAGCACAAAAAGAAGGGGAGGAAAAGGACAGACAATAAAAAGGAGAAAGGTAAAGAATTGCAGAGTAAAGAAATGATAAACTTGTGGAAGAGAGTAAAGTTTTATCACTTTTGACGGTCAAACAAGCACTTTATAATTCTAAGTACAGATATAGGTGAAAACTATATAGCACCTTTATACAGACTCATCTGACACGCGTCTGACATCGTAGCTCCTCTGCAGTTCACAGAGACATGTCAAAACGTGTGATGGCTCAATTTGCGTTCAATCATCTGGATAGGCTGCCTATGGGGTAGGGCCAAGAGGGTCGTCGTCCACGTTTGCCTGGCCAACGGTCTTGCTGTAATTATTTACAGAGACGATGTCTCAGCCGCTGGCAAGTGAGTGATCATCGGCTGGCGGACCAGACTCACGTCAGCCGTCTGTTTCATATCGGACCATTTATCAATCGCATCGGAAAAGTTCACGATCCTATTTTGTACATTACGCACACACACACACACACACACACACACACACACACACACACACACACACACACACACACACACATGCTCTGTCTGTCTGTCTGTCTGTCTGTCTGTCTGTCTGTCTGTCTGTCTGTCTGTCTGTCTGTCTGTCTGTCTGTCTGTCTGTCTGTCTGTCTGTCTGTCTGTCTGTCTGTCTGTCTGTCTGTCTGTCTGTCTGTCTGTCTGTCTGTCTGTCTGTCTGTCTGTAAAGGCATCTCGTCGGGGCTCTATATTAATACAGCTGTAATCTTAGGAATGAGTTGTGGGCTAATTGCAATTGCAACATCTCATTTTAGACGTTGAATGAAATTATTGACGTGTGTAATTAATACAGAAATGAATAATTAGTTGCCCATTAGCAACAGCAGCGACGATAGTCGCTAGACATTGGTAGGACGAGTCAAACGAAGATATTGTGAATTCAGAGGATATATCTGTATAGAAACATGGAAAAGGAGGAGAAGGAGGAGGATAGGAGGAATTGGTTCGTTCCATCGGTCGCCAGAGGGCCAGGTGAGTCCCATTGGCTGCCTAAGTGGATTTGCTTTGGATGGGCGATTTGTCAATTCATGACACGCACAAATCATCTTCACCCCAGACGCCGAGGGCAAGACACAACACACGACACAGACAGACAGACAGGCAGACAGACAGACAGACAGGCAGACAGATAGACAGACAGACGAGATGCAGGAATACCGGAACGTAGGCCTACACACATTTATCATCTCACATAGGCGCTCTGTGAATTTCTGTGACATCTCATTGCACGCGTGCATAACATGAAAGACACCAGCAACCTTCATTGTCACTCAAGCGCATTTTTATTGTGTGCAGAAATGTCACGGGACAACCCATTTAGATGAAGACCTTCAGAAAATATAGACAGATATATTAGATAAATGTCTGTGAATACAGACAAGGGCGTCGACACAGGAGGGGCTAGTAAACCTAGGCAATGGCAGGTTACCACTTAAACATCTGTAAGATAGATGTGAGTTTCCCAGCGGCCACCGCCTCAACTTTCGAACCGAAAGGTTAAGTTTGTAATGTGCATAAATTATACTCAAGTGTGAGTTAAAGTTGAGAACAATGAAAATTTATGAAACAATGGTTTAACAACAGCGGTCTTAGAAATTATGACGACCAAAGCTGCAAAGCAAGGTCGTGACAGAGATCGTCTGCCACAGCGCTGGAGACGCCACAGACTGCCTTCCCACTCTAAAACCGTGCCCGACTGTTGCACATAAATTTCTCAATAATATTGATATACAGGGTGGTCCAAAATAAACCGCACAATGATAAATTGATAGTACTTTAGTCAGACCAATTCAAATATAACCGTGAAAATTCACAAAAACACAGCAATTATTTTTACTGTAACATTACATGGATGGATTTCGTTACATAAAATGTTCAATGTGTCCTCCTTGCTGCTGGACAACGCATTGAAGCCGACGACGCCATTGATCAATTGCGCGGTCAATGAAACGCTGTGACAGCTTTGTCCACTCTGTGACGATTGTTTCTTTCAGCTGATCCACTGTAGTGAAACTTCTACGACGGTATACCATCTGTTGAAGGGCGCCCCAAACAGCGTAGTCGACTGGATTCAAGTCCGGGCTGTTTGGGGGCCACATGTCAGGCTCAATGAAAGAAATGTTCTCACGTCGCAGATACTCCATAGTGTTCTTGGCGGTGTGTGATGGAGCGCCGTCCTGCTGTAGGGTCCAAGTGTGGTGTTGGCATATTGCACGGATGTCAGGTAAAAGACCATCACCAAGAACGTGTATAAATAAGTAAGAAAAATGGCATTAAACATTGAATTGTTATACATTATATCAAGAAAACTGTCACTGTGCGGTTTATTTTGGACCACCCTGTATAGGCTTGTGCATAAGTAAGTTCAACACAGTACAGCAAAACTTTGGTAGGCATATAGTCGAACCTCCAGAGACCATCGTCAACAGTTCTATATATCCGAGGTTCAAAATAGGCGAGATATGACATCAGGCTCAACGCATGTAATGTAAAGCTCCACAAAATCCCAGCACCACACAAAACGCGTCAGAGACCAACTTATTCACAGTGAACTGAAGCCGTCATAAACTTTTCATAGAACCGTCTCAGAAAGATAATGTGTGTGTGTGTGTGTGTGTGTGTGTGTGTGTGTGTGTGTGTGTGTGTGTGTGTGTGTGTGTAGGTGTGTGTGTGTGTGTGTGTGTGTGTGTGTGTGTGTGTGTGTGTGTGTGTGTGTGTGTGTGTGTGTGTGTGTGTGTGTGTGTGTGTGTGTGTGTGTGTGTGTGTGTGTGTGTGTGTGTGTGTGTGTGTGTGTGTGTGTGTGTGTGTGTGTGTGTGTGTGTGTGTGTGTGTGTGTGTGTGTGTGTGTGTGTGTGTGTGTGTGTGAGCTTCTATCTATGGTGCCAGTTAGGTAGCACGAGGTCTTCGTGTTATATAAATTTGAACTGATTGGTAATTTCATCAACTCAATCAAAAGACTGATGCCTATAGTTGAAATTAGGCCTACTCCTCATGATGTAATTTGCATTTCTCCTCACACAGTGGCGCAGAATGTTATGCAAAACGCGACGGCGCACGTAAATCCTACGCTACATGATAAACTAACATACAAATGCATTGACGTCCAATCGCCTAGATTACTGTATCTCGCTTCTTACTGGTAGGCCCCTATCAATTAGTCAAACTTAGAGGCAGTGAAGCTGCAGACTGCAGAGAGTTCAGAACTCTGGCTAGATCTGCCATAACTAATACGTCCAAATGTGAACATCTGTGCTTAAATCGTTGCACTGGCTTCCTGTTCAGGAAAGAATTAGTTTAAATTTGGGCTCTTAGTTTACAGAAATGTTGAACTCCATGGCCAGCCACATTACTGAAAACCAGTTCTAATTCTCCAGACATCATTCAACGGGGTCATCTGATTATCTTTGGTCGATGATGAATGTGTGTACCCTAGGTAGAAATTTCTCATATTCCTCATACGACAGAAATAACGCAATTCATGACGTAATTTCACTGTTTTTTTTTAATTACTAGCATCGAATTGTTAATATGAAATGACGTCATTGCATTTCTCTTACGGGAGTAGCTTCTATCGATATACCGCTATTCGCGTTTTTGCTTAGCTGTCTTCGTTAATAGCTTGCCTCGCAAGACGACCGTGATTAGCCTACTAATTATTGGGGTTACATCGTTGCGCACTCTGTTACTAAGCTGGATGACCGTAATCAAGAAATAGCTTGCCTTACAAAACGAGTTTCGCTCTACATCGAAATTAGCTAAGTTTTGTATTGGCATCATGATTCATGCCTTCGGTTGTCAAGGTTTCAGGAAGGCTAGACGCCGGTTGCGAAAATAGTAAGTTGACAACAAATTTTTAATTGTTTAAGCTATCTACAGTGGCGTCACTAGAGTTGGTGTCATCCGGTGCGGTAAGTCATGGTGTCACCCCCATGGACCTCCTCCCTTAGTCTCTTACCAGACCATACAGTAGGCCTATCCTCAGTAATGTTTTTTGTACTAATGTTACTCGTAAATCATAATTCCCGTATATTACTGAACTAGCTGGTTTACCCGGTGCCGTAGCGAATCGCCGAATCCCGAATCGCCGAAATCGTATTGCCGCCGATTCGCCGAAACTATTTTGTGAAGAATGGCCGTATCGCCGAAAATGCTCTTCGTAGCGAATCGCCGAATCCCGAATCGCCGAAATCGTATTGCCGCCGATTCGCCGAAACTATTTTGACCAGTGTATATCTAGATATACACTGGCTGTACATATACATACAATGACCAGTGTATATCTAGATATACACTGGCTGTACATATACATACAATGACCAGTGTATATCTAGATATACACTGGCTGTACATATACATACAATGCCCTAGGTTATAGATACACACTGATCTCTTAATAGACGTCATGGGAACCGTGTCAATGGCTGCGGTTGCGTTGCGTATAATCGCAATAAATCTTATTAAATTAAATTCTAATTCTTTGTTGGTGAGTGACGTATACTACATATATATGTATAGGTCAGTATATACTATATATATCTATTATATATATAGTATATCATGACCTATACATATATATGTAGCATATATATGATGTAATCTTACTGCGTACTTGTCAGTTTGAATTAATAAAGATTATTATTATTATTATTATTATTATTATTATTATTATTATTATTATTATTATTATTATTATTATTATCATTATTATTATTATTATTATTATTTTTTTGTCCCGAGGTAAACATGATCCCTCGGGCGTCACAAAAATTTGATCCCTCGGGCGTCACAAATATTATTATTATTATTATTATTATTATTATTATTATTATTATTATTATTATTATTATTATTATATACAGGTCAGTGTAGGCATGGACGCAACATCTTTACTTTCCGCCCGCCAGATTCTGTGCACTAGCTTTCGGGATATCGAACTCTGATCACTTTCGGCGATTCGGGATTCGGCGATTCGAGTCGGCAGTGGTTTTCGGCAAATCGCCCGCTTGGTAGAAAACTGCTTTCGGCGATTCGGCCGGTTTTGCAGTTTAAGGGCTTTCGGCGATTCGGGATTCGGCGATTCGAGTCGGCAGTGGTTTTCGGTAAATCGCCCGCTTGGTAGAAAACTGCTTTCGGCGATTCGGCCGATTTTGCAGTTTAAGGGCTTTCGGCGATTCGGGATTCGGCGATTCGGGTAGACGCCGTTTACCCGGCGTTGCCCGGGGTTATAAGTTTCAATCACTGTAACGAATAAGCAAAAAATTTTGGTATAAGTTTCAATCCGTGTAGCGAATAAGCAAGAAATTTAGGTATAAGTTTCAATCCCTGTAGACTAGAGCTTGGAGATAAACAACATTAGTTGTCTTGCCATTTGGTACCAGAAGAAACAGATTCTTTTACCCGGAGTTGCCCGGGGTTATAAGTTTCAATCCCTGTAGCGAATAAGCAACAAATTTAGGTATAAGTTTCAATTCCTGTAGAGCTTGGAGATAAACAACATTAGTTGTCTTGCCATTTGGTGCCAGAAGAAAGAGATTCTTACTGGCCCCGAGTGGAGAGCAGGCAACGTACAGCGGAGACTGCTTCGCAGTCTTGTATACGCCTTCTGGCGTCTAGCGACCTCTGCCGTGGACTAACTGCTTCGCAGTCGCCCTCTGGCGGCGACTGCTTCGCAGTCTTGGAGGTCCTTGTGGCGTCTGGCGACCTGTGGGGGTCAATAAGAGCGTGTTGCAATATGAGCGCGCGCTAATAAAGGCGTGTGCATATAAGGTCGCCGTTTAATAAATCGCAGGTTAGTAAGAGCGTCTTGTGATCTAAACGCGCTACTGCTGTGTGCATGATTTTGTGGTTTGACTCAAGTTCTCTCCATAAATAATAATCTATGTTGACGTCAAGTTCTGTTCTATTGCGACGCACCAGGAAATTCATGAGGGTTTTTTCCAAGAGGTCCAAGTCCCATTACCAAGGGATCCTGATTAAGAGGGGAGGAAGAGCAGCTGTTAAGGCGGGTGTCGTTAAGAGCGAGAAGAATTTGAAGGTGGAAGATCAGATGAGTAATGGATGTTATTCGATTAAATGTTAGTATTATGTATTTATGTGTGCTTTCGAACGCATGGATTTATTAAACGGCGACCTTATATGCACACGCCTTTATTAGCGCGCGCTCATATTGCAACACGCTCTTATTGACCTGCGATGTTATTTGACCGCGCCCTTATGTGCGCGCTCTTTTGTGTCGCGCCCTTTTATGCGCGCCCTTATCGATGTAAACCACATTTGCTTACTAGACGTGTTCTTTAGTTATTATAGTTATTTAGTTAAGATGTGTTCTTTAGTTAAGATATGTTCCTTAGTTAAGATGTGTTCGTTAGTTAAGGTGCTTCTTTAGTTATGATGTGTTCTATAGTTACGGTGGTTCTATGTTTAAGGCGTGTTCTTTAGTTAAGATGGTTTTGTAGTTAAGATATGTTCTTTAGTTTAAATGTGTTCTTTAGTTAAGATATGTTCTTTAATAGGAAGCAATGGAGAATGTGTATCATGGCGATCGCTAGAGCTCCAGGAGTTGACAGCACAAGGTGAGGTGATGTTCTTTAGTTAAGATGTGTTCTTCAGTTAAGATATGTTCTTTAGTTAAGGTGGTCATTTAGTCAAGGTGTGTTCTTTAGTCAAGATGGTTCTTTAGTTAAGATTGTTCTTTAGTTTAGATGTGTTTTTAGTTAAGATATGTTCTTTAGTTAAGATGGTTCTCTAGTTTAGATGTGTTTTTTAGTTAAGATAGTTCTTTATTTAAGATGTTTTATTTAGTTAAGATATGTTCTTTAGTTAAGGTGGTTATTTAGTTCAGGTGTGTTCTTTAGTTAAGATGGTTCTTTGGTTTAGATGTGTTCTTTAGTTAAGATAGTTCTTCAGTTTAGGTGTGCTCTTTAGTTATGATAGTTCTTCAGTTTAGATGTGTTCTTTAGTTAAGACGCTTCTTTAGATGTGTTTTTAGTTAAGATAGTTATTTAGGTAAGGTGTTTTATTTAGTTAAGATATGTTTCTTTAATTAAGATGTGTTCTTTAGTTAAGATGGTTCTTCAGTTTAGATGTGTTCTTTAGTTGAGATAGTTCTTCGGTTTAGATGTGTTCTTTAGTTAAGATGTGTTTTTTAGTTAAGATAGTTCTTTAGTTAAGATGTTTATTTAGTCATGTTCTTTAATTAAGATGTGCTCTTTAGTTAAGATGGTTCTTTAGTTAAGATGTGTTCTTTAGTTAAGATATGGTCTTTAGTTAAGATATGCTCTTTAGTTAAGATGTTCTTTAGTTAAGAGCATATCTTAACTAAAGACCATATCTTAACTAAAGAACACATCTTAACTAAAGAACCACCTTAACTAAAGAGCACATCTTAATTAAAGAACATGGTCTTTAGTTAAGATGTGCTCTCTAGTTAAGATATGTTCCTTAGTTTAGATATGTCCTTTATTTATTTATTTATTTAATTTATTTCGGTTATTTCTATAGCGCCTCCTCAAGTCTACTATTTCTCAGAGGCGCTCCCGACTACAGCATTGGTATACTGTGTCGGGGTTTTCACGCCGAAGCGCCACGAGCAATCGCGAGTGAAGGACTTGCCCATGGTCCGTACGCAGCGGCTAGAGTGGGATTCGAACCTGCAACCCTCCGGTCACAAGGCGCCGAACTTACCACTGAGCCACTACGCCCGCTCTTTAGTTTAGATAGTTCTTCAGTTTTGATGCTTTCTTTAGTTAGCCTAAGGTGTGTTTTTAGTTAAGATATGTTCTTTAGTTAAGATGTGTTCTTTAGTAAAGATAGTTCTTTAGTTTAGAAGTGTTGTTTAATTAAGATAGTCCTTTAGTTTAGATGTGTTGTTTAGTTTAGTTCTTTTAGTTTAGATATGGTCTTGGTACGTCATTTATAATAGCCTCCGTCATCGTAAAACGTCCAATCACGATCGAAGTTCAATCCCAAGGGGCGGAGCTGACCCTATTTGCACACAATTCCGAAGTTCTTTGTGGTACGTCGCATTGAGGTGTCCCTCATCTCCAACCAATTGGATCTGGCTGTTCTTTTGGAGGATGCGACGTCCAGACAGAGATTAGTCAACGACCGACTACAAAAGCCGAATTAGCTGCGTGCACGACGTGACAAAGCAAAGACATGGCGGCTATAAGATGTCCACTCTTCGACTTTATTGGCTTCACAGCAAACGCTTTATTCGAAAAGAAAACAGCCGAACGCTTTCCATCGACGACTGGGAATGATGTGACGTGCCGAGCAAATATGGCGGTCTAATACGGGATCTTTGTCACGGGCCGTCATCGGAGCTGTGCGCCGCGGGCTTTAAGTTCGCTAATTCACCCAAACTGTCGAGTCTAGGCAGTCCATTCATCACGGAAGCTCCGTCTCAAGCATTTACGTTCGTTGCTCCACCTGTAATAGCGATACGTGAGCAGGAAGCTAAAGCATTGATCTGATTACAGGAAGTGGAGAAGGGAATAATCGCACCTGATCGGGTAATAATCCGAGTCGCTATCATTTCATTGAAAACGACCAGAGCAATCTAGGTTTCAGTCTCTCGAGAAATCTGCGGAGTGACCATAAGGAAAGGTTGTCCGGTTGTTCGCTTGTTGTTGTTGTTGGATTAGCGACAGTATTGAACCTAGTTAAGTTGGTAGTTACCGTGGATTAGTTTTCCAGTTGCTTTGTTGTTACACAGTATAGCCCAGTAAGTCTTGGACAGTCCCTTGCCATTGTGTTACGTTGAATTCTGTTATTAAAACATTATTTTCTATCAGTTGTCGTAGCTAGCCTATATGTAGCCTACTTCGTTTGAAAAATCTTTCGCCTTGGAACCGCTGCAATAAACCCTTTTTGTTATACTACGTGCAATCAAACTTGGATTAGCTTACATTTACCTCACCTTAACTTGCCTTCTTGATTAATAACGACCATCGACTGATACCTTGAGCATTACTATACTACAGTCCTTAGTCCTTTCCTTAGACCCTTAGTCCTTCCTGTGCAGGTCTGCACATCGGGCGAAATACACTACAGTGACGCTATAAAACTTCTTATATTATTTAGTAGTAGCCTTGACTTTCCTGACCTCACTTCATTGAAAAAGACCTCCCGGACTCTGACCTGGCACCGGAACGGACAAGGCGGACATGGCTATTGCGGACCTGATATGATATAGCGCCGGTAGTTTTTGTGTGGCGCTGAGAAATTTCGGAGATTTACATTACATTACATTTACTGGGATCAGGCGTGTAAAAGCGGCCTGGGAAATTTGGTCATGGGCGGCCCAGATTATCGAGCGCCGTCTGCACGAAACCTTTCAGGATAAGGGGTCTTCATTTTTGACAAAAATGTGACCAAGTAGCCACGAATAACCGGTGGGGAAATTCCCCACCAGCCCTCTCAAATTCTCCACCAGTCCTTGTCCTTTTCCCCACCAGTAAATTTTGCCATTTTTAGTCCCACCAGTCGCCACCAATGATGAAATGATTAAATGATTTGATTTTATTATGACCTTGAGGCTTGAAGTTGAAATCCTCATTAGTAATGAGTAAAGTCAACATGTTAAAAAAACGACCTGAGCCATACACCCGTTTCTATAGCGACCATATGGCATCGACTTTGCTCATTTTATAATGAATTTATCAGGGGGCGGGGGTACTTCACCGCCGCTGCCCGCTTGTATTGGTACCACGCCATTTATGGTTCCCGTGTACACTAATATAGGGGACATGGCCTCATGTCCCACATTGATCGATGCCTATTGTTTGCCATAATTATATTTACAAAGTTATTCTGGATGTAGTTTTAGGACGCTATACATACGCCTACACCGTTAAACCTAATTCTGATACCAGTTCAATTTTAAACTTGTACATTTACTTAGCACTGTTATAGTGCTCAAAATCATGTATTTTGCGTGCAGTCAACATAAACATCGAAATAGCTATAGTGGTTTCCAGTTTTTAAACACGGTCTGCTGAGTTTTATTAGAAACTTTCAGACGGGCATAAAACGACATCATTTCACCCGATGTGATAGTCTATTCACTCGACGAAGCGCGGCGGTTTCCCTCTTCTGCCCAAATTTCTTATTAAGTGATGAATATTTAACGAATTTCATATTCGGTTTATGACCCATGTTCTGCACAACGCAACTATAGGCTTAAGCCTTTCGGCTTAGTGTCGCGAATCCTGGAGCTGACTTGCGCTACATAAATGCAGTGATTTCTGGACGTAGTAGTAGTTGTCTCGGACGAAACCGTAGACTGCCAGGCGTGGGTGGTTTCGCTTCAATTGACTTTGCCTTTAAGTCTTCTAGTGTTGGTTAGGCCTAGTTGCTGTTCAATGACCCTATGTTATACTTCTTTCAGTGGTGGGTCCAACGGCATGGAAAGGGTTCCCCAGAACTCCCTCTGATACGTTATATATGTATATATATATATATATATATGCTAGATTGAATATATATATATATATATATATATATATATATTGAATATATATATATGCTAGATTGAAAACTGTTCCGTTCGGCCGTGGTGGAGTCGGGAGCAATTCCGAGTAGCCCCCCCCCCCGTACAGATTAGATTAGATTAGACTAGACTAGACTTGGATTAGAGTACAATTACTTAAATTAAAGATGTGAGAGGGATTGGTTAGTTGACGTTTAAAGACATTGTGTTCTAACAAACTTTACAAAGATGATTAACATCGTCCTCTTCTTTTATCCAGAGTTGGAACTGGCACTACCAGAGTACGGGCAGTGGCAGAGTTATGTGAGAGGAAGAGAGAATATGGATAAGAGGAGTAGGAGGAGGAGGAGGAGGATGAGGAGGAGGAGGAGGAGGAGGAGGAAGAGGAGGAAGAGAAGGAAGAAGAGGAAGAGAAGAAAGGAGGAAGAGGAAGAGAAGGAGAAGGAGGAAGAAGAGGAAGAGGAGGAAGAGGAACAGAAGGAAGAAGAGGAGGAGGAACAGAAGGAGGAAGAGGAACAGAAGGAAGAGACGGAAGAGGAGGAGGAAGAGAAGGAGGAGGAAGAGGAAGATAATGAAGAGGAGGAGGAAGAGGAAGATGAGAAGGAAGAGTAGGAAGAGGAGGAAGAAGAAGAGGAGGAGAGGCAGGATGTATTTTCATCCAAGCACTGATATCATTGACGTTCTGATTACTCAATTGCTGCAGGCTTACAAGAGCCATCACAAATCGATGACAAAGATACGAGCAAACATACAGGAAGACGGAGCGAAAGACAGAAAGAGACGTACAGGCAGAAAGACATGGAAGCACACACAGGAAACAAAGTGGACCTGATAGACAAAGAGGCAGGCATTAAAACAGAATGTTTCGCAGACAGACAAAGCGACGTCCAAAGAGAGAGAGCCACAGGCAGATGGGTAGTAAGACAATGACGGAGACAGTGAAGATACAGAGACAGCGAGAAAAGGAAGAGGGAGAGAAGATGAAGGAAATAAAAAGAAAGTGATACAAGAAAACACAGCGACAGTGAGATAAAGTGTGAAAGAGGATGAGGGAGGAGGGTTAGAGAAATCACTGACCGTGGGTCGTATAGTCGTAATGCCCCTGGCCGCGGTTGGTTGATGGCCACTCCCTATCCATCGCCCTCTTCCCTTCAAGACAACCAGCAAATTGCCATTCATTAGCCAGCTCCCATCCTCCTTCCTTTCCCGCGCTCTCGCCTAAAGGAACAATCGCACCGGATACAGTGACATTGAGAATTGACATGTAATAATTATGGTATAGTTATTTACCTGTAGATTCGGTGTACAGGAAACTCATCGACGTACATGGGGCGTGGTGGCTCAGTGGTAAGTTCGGCGCCTTGTGACCGGAGGGTTGCAGGTTCGAATCCCACTCTAGCCGATGCGTACGGACCTTGGGCAAGTCCTTCACTCGCAATTGCTCGTGGCGCTTCGGCGTGAAAATTCCGGCACAGTATCAAATGCTGTATTCTGGAGCGCCTCTGACTAGTAGTTGACTTCGAGAGGCGCTATAGAAATATCCGGAATAAATAAATAAATAAATAAATTTCAATACGGATGCATCTTCGTGGCGATGTTACGACTGCTTATGTCTTGTATACACTATCCTCTAACTTGCCTCACCTTACCTCACCTGAATATCCCATACGTTACCGTATCTTACTATCGCCTACCGCGCCTCAGATTCGCATTTCTGTGTGACTTTGCGCGCGTTAAAAATGTTCGTAATAAATAAAGAATACCTTGCGCTAACTTCTTAGGTGCCATACTTTATTACCCGATTACTTACCTCGGTCTCTTCGAAAATATATAATCGCCAGCCGTTGTTAGAACATTTTGCTGAAGTGCAGACTCAGGTACAACCGTGCATTTCGCACTACACAACGGGAAGTCGAACTCCGGAAACGATTGGAAAGTACTAAGCGCTTGCGCGCCAATCGGCTTGACCTCTCGGGATTCTGACCTGGCACCGGAACGGACAAGGCAGCCTGGCTATTGCGGACTTGATTTTATATAGCACCGGTATATGAGCTGGTCTCCCTGACGTGGATTTTGTGTGGCGCTGAGAATTTCGGAGATTTACATTTACATTACAATCCGGCGGTCACCACGCCGTGCCACCAACCTTATCCCACTCCGTGCAGTTATTCCGTTGCCTTCGACTCACTTCCGGCTCCCAATTCTCGCTTCGAACTCGAGATTTCGTTGGCGACAAAAGACTGGTCGCAGTGCGGCTCTCATTCTCGTCCAAATGGCGTTTCTTGTTCCGTTCGCGTTTCAAACAGGAACGTCAGAAATTCGTCGTTTACGATCGGCGCACAGCTCCGAGGTCGCAAAAACGAGTCATTTCGCATCGCCGTTCCGAGCTAAAGAAGTTATTGAACGATTGGCTGGAAAAGAGCCGGTCCCGTCGAAACGTCGGATAATTATCGGACGTAGAGAAGGAACAAGAAAGACGGGGGAAGAACGGGTTTCGACATCCGATGCGTCCAATTTCGGCTGCGGTGCGACGCCGAAATTATGTCCGTGAAATTTTATCACCGCCGTCGCCAATTGTTCAGAGATATTTCGCAGCAACTATCGAACGCCAACTTATTAGGAGAGGAAGAATGGAGTTGGAACAGGGAGTGGCTTCAACTACTCCGACGTCTAAAATGTCATCAACTGACGCGGGGTAGAGAGACTGAGCGAGGGAGAGACACACACAGACAGACAGATAGACAGACGGAGACCTCATGTCTCGATTCTCCATGTAACTTCATTCCTTCCTTTGTCCGTCCATCCAATCATCTATTCCTTCCATTCATTCGTCCTTCGATCATTGTCTAACTGTGTCTGTCTGTCTGTCAGAGAGAGCGATGCAGTACATACACTCATACATAAATACATGCAGACATACATACATATATGCAGACATACATACATACATACATACATACATACATACATAAATACATGCAGACATACATACATATATGCAGACATACATACATACATACATACATACATACATACATACATACATACATACATACATACATACATACATACATACATACATACATACATACATACATACATACATACAAACATACATACATGCATAGACACACTCACACATACATACATACATACATACTTACATGAATGCATATACACACACACACTCATACACACACTCATACACACACATACATACATACATAGACACTCATACATACATACATACATACATACATACATACATACATACATAGTTACATACATACATACATACATACATACATACATACATACATACATACATACATACATACATACATACATACATACATACATACATACATACATACATACATACATACATACATACATACATACATACATACATACATACATAGACACACTCATACATACATGCATACATACATACATACATACATGCATAGAGACCGATGCAGTACATAAGCTGGACATACGAATACAGTAATACACGTGCATACAAACATACATGTGCCTGTCTGTTCGTCTGTCTGTCGGTCTACCTGGTCTGTCTGCGTCAACACCCTCAACATTATATTATGTCACTTCCTTCAATAATTTCCGACAATCTGCAAAAAAATCTCGTCCGGCCGATGACGCTCCTAAAAAGGAATTTCTGGCAATAGCAGACACCATATGACCCGCGGATCTGCGCTGTCGATATAACGCTGGCAGGTACAGTTCGCAACTTCGCACCATGATTGTTATAGGATGGGTGGCACCCCTTTGCTGAGGGTGCATGGGTAGATGAGCATCAACGCAATCTGAAATGTTAAAAGGAGTTTAACCTGCCACAGTGTTTGCATCTTAGCCGAGAGATCCTCCGATCTCAAGAGGACCACTCTTCTGAGGACCTGCTGAGAAGGAGGAGGAGCAGGAGGAGAAGGAGGAGGAGCAGGAGGAGAAGGAGGAGGAGAAGGAGGAGGAGGAGCAGGAGAAGGAGGAGCAGGAGCAGGAGAAGGAGGAAAAGGAGGAGAAGGAGAAGGAGGAGAAGGATTAGAATGAGAATGAAACCGAGAAGGAGAAAGAGAATAAGAAGAAAGGGAGGAGGAATAGAGGAGGAGGAGGAGGAGGAGGAGGAAGAGAAGGGGAAGAAGAAGGACATGATAATGACGATGACGATGGTCATATGATTATGATTAAGAGTCGACCTTTCACCCTACCTAGAAAGCATCCGTGGTACGAAGTGCTATTGACTTCATTTGATTGGTCTCGGCATTCCAGGACATGTGGCTCTCGACGTCGTCGCCTGATTTTTCCATCGACAGTGTACAGTTGGTGTACACATTTCATAGTTGAGATCCCTAGCGGCGCTAGCGGAGCAAAAATCGAAAACACTCTTTTTACCAGTCAAATTTTTAAGCCCGACCCTATAGGGTTGGCACTGGCAGTCCATCATGCTGACCACTCGGCTAATGGCGTCGAACAATACTTATAACATCTAATTATAATCATTATCAGACTTTACCTATCCATCGTCAAGAAAAACTCCGACGCAGTCAGTGGTCAGTTTGGTGCTGATGTGTCTAAGAACCAAATCACTCATTCACTTCTAACGGCGAGTTAAAATCTTACTGGACCCGGTGCTGTTAGTTCTCTTCCAACAAGATCGAACGAGCGCTCGTCGTCTGCTTGCGATACGCGATGCATGTCGGTCTTTTTATAGCGCCACATCATACGAACGCCAAAACGACCGGACGTGGCCAAATATGAACCGTGAAGACGATGACCAGTGGTCAGTTGAAGCGTAGACTGAACAAGCGAGTGGACTTGGGCAGCGAGCTCCACTGTGATGTAACGAGAACGCTATCAGACACATTTGTCTTGCAACAAACGATCTTCAGTGTCTAGAGCTGTTAGCAATTATGTGCCTTACAAGCAGAACGATGGCGTTAGTTTCCGGTGAGGAATTCTCTTCCGGTGACGTCATCTAAACCTCAGCGTTACGTAACGTTGCTGCTACGAGACGTTACTTGAGACCGGACAAAACGTGGTCATCTCTTCTCGACCTTAATTGGGTCGACCATCGTTCTTGTTCCTGGTGCTTTAGTCGCAATGGAGACGGAAACGATTCTGCTGATAACGGCCGTCGTCTGGATGCGTTTCCGGAAAGGTATGACTTCCGTTTCCGGTGCCAAAAACACCACATAAGCGCTATATAAATGTTCACATGTAAACGAATTTTAATGCTTATTGTAAGTTGTAAGAGACGAGGTTAGGTCGACCAACGTCAACGGCAAAAGATGGTAATAAGTACTGGATGATACGATGTCGTTTTTAGACACCGTTAAGAGTAGTAGTAGTTTCAGTTTAACGACACTGTGTAATATCAAAGATCATTAGCGTCGCCCTCCTCCTTTATCCAGGCTTGGAACTGGCACTGCCAGAGTACGAGCAGTGGTGGAATTATAGCTTACTGTTTATGGCGGTTAGTCTATCTATATATATAACTCGACCATTGTCAATTTCTTTCGACGTCAACGGCCTTTGTTTTGCCATAAGATGTCGTTAAACTGTGGATCCATCCATCCAGCCAGCGTCCAGACCCTAAATTAACTGAGAACTGTACCAAAGTTTCTGTCGGCATTAATGATTTTTGACGCCATAAGCTGTCGTTTAACTCAGCTGGAATCCATTCAATCGCCAGCGTAGTCTCATCGTCTAGCAGCGTGGGCTTTCAACCAGTAGAGGTTAATATAGGATAGATGTCAATGGTTGGTAGCCATGAGTTGTTTACCAATGGAAGCAACTGAAATCGACAGTTCGGTGTATTTGGGAACTCCTAGGACGTGACAGAAATAGCACGTTCACTCTGTGCGTTCAGTCTTTCACCAGTTATTCTTAAAGTAGACCAGGTCCGTATCCGTTCTGGTCACCGGTCCCCAAAACAACCATATGTAAATGTAGACGTTTTTATATAGCGACCGTAGGGCCTCGACCCTGCTCAATTTCAATGAATTGATCTGGTGAGATGCTTCACCACCGCTGCCCGTTTGAATGGCGCCACGCCCTTTAAGGTCCCTGTGTAGCCCGAGATTTTAATCTCTGAAAGAAGCCACCTTCGGGGAGGCGAACCGCAATCCGCACTCTGTCTTACACAGAGGAGTTTGAAACGCAGCCTACGCTCTAACCAAAATTGTTAACCATTTGGAAATATTTAATTTTAAACAATTTTTATTAATCAATTTTGTAGATGTAGGTATGAAAAATATTATAAAATATAGAATAACCTATATGAAATATTGCTTCAGATTCAGTTTGAATAACACAAGGGTTAATCATTGCTACGATCAGAAAACATTTCTGATGCATGGGTTACAAAATTAGCAATTAGTCGTCGGCGATCAACACATCATAAAAGTTGTTGCTGGTCCCTAACTGAAAAAGTGTAAGAACTACAATTTTACCCAATCCTGAACAAGAACTTTGGTTGACCCTGCAGTAAACGTGGCACAGTTTTGTAATACCTAGACAACGTAGTGAAAAGTAAGGTAAGATCGACGTCACCGACATAATTAAAAATTGGTTAAGAAGTGGATACTTTCTATCAGGTGTATAGAAACAACGGCTAATTACCAGATCATTTGTGGGTGCTTCGTTATTGTCGATCGGGTTTTTCCTCTGGGTGTCTGATAACCGCAGACATTACGTTTAATTGCGGCAATTAACGCCGCCAATAATTATTTGCTTTACAGGAGGAGGAGGAGGGTGAGGACGAGGACGAGGAGGAGGAATAGGAGGTGGGAGCGATGAAGACTCTTTTGATCAACTTCGGGCAACAGACCAACCTAGCGGAGCTGATCATTGGGGGGAAGGAGGGAAAGGAGGTAGGCAGGGAGGAAGGACGGAGGTCGGTCGGCATGGGATATAGGGAGGTAGAAAGAAGAGAGGCATGGAGGAAGGAGGTAGACCCTAAGCAAGCAGAGAGGGACGCAATGAAGGACAAAGTTATAGTTTGCGACGGGGAAAAGAGGTAGACAGACAGACACACACGCACGCACACACACACACACACACACACACACACACACACACACACACACACACACACATATATATATATAAAGAGAGAGACGTAAGGAAGCAGAGAGGATGGAGGCTCGCAGGAGGGAAATTATTGTCAGCGCGTCGTCATGGAAACATGAGCTGCTGAGCCGTTCTTGCTGTTTATCTGTCGTTTATGCTCAGATAAACAACAAACGAACCGTGAAGCAGAACAGTCTCCAATCTATTTATATGTTTGTATAGTTTATGTTTAAACCTTCTTATAGTATACGTATATATGCATATACATATATGTGTGTCCATAAAAGCGCACATTACCATGTTATACGATATAGGCTACGTTCAGCGATTTTGTGTGGCTGGGAAAAGGCGCTATATAAATTGTTATGTACATGCATACAAATGTGAAAATTGCGCATCAAGAACTCTGTCTGTCTGTTTGTCTGTCAGTCAGTCTGTCTTTCTGTCTGTCTTTTTTGCTGTCTCAATTTCTCTGTGTAGATCTGTCTCTCTGTCTGTCCGTCTGTCTTTCTGTCTGTCTTTTTTGCTGTCTCAATGTCTCTGTGTAGATCTGTCTCTCTGTCAGTCCGTCTGTCTTTCTGTCTGTCTTTTTTGCTGTCTCCATGTCTCTGTGTAGATCTGTCTGTCTGTCTGTCTGTCTGTCCGTCTGTCTGTCTGTCTGTTTCTCCATGTCAGTCTGTCTCGTGAAGTGTTTACCACAATCATGCAGTCTCCTCTCTTCGCCGTTACTGCTTCACTGGAACCACTCTAATAGCCACGAAAAACATGCGCTAAACAAACACGGTTTCTAAATTGTATTTGCCATCCGATCATTTTCTCACTGCCGCGTGTTTGGCTCCCTTCATCGAAGTGTAAGAAATTATCAAATTTATTTAGCGCCTGTTACATCGTTACAACCAGTGGCGTAGCTAGGATTTTACCATAGGGGGTGCGTAATGCGAAGCAGTAGTCTTCACAGAACCTAGGTACATAGATTGGCTTATAAAGTTATAGGGCGAGTTCCATGCAGAGGCATAGAATTTTAGACAATCAGTACTTTCTTATTTGACAGATTCACAGCTTAACGCAGTAGGCCTGATGTTTCAAGAAATGACGCTGATGACTTATGCACTACTTTAAAAACAGATCAACAGACTTAGTAATTGGTTTGTTTTATGGCTCAGATCATTAAACACTTAGCCTGTGTCCTTGTCTAATCTTTTTAGGTTGAACTGAAACGTTGTAAAAAATGTATTTGTTGATACATAATCAATTTTCATAATTTGTCACGTCCTGTGGACTAAAGGCAAATATTCTCCACGATAGAGTTCTCTGCAGTTTATCTTACTCGAGATGCGAGTTTCATTAACTATTGTTAAATATGGAAGAACAAGTCAATACATAATGACACCAAATTACGGATGATGAAGGCATTGGCATGGCCGACAGCAACATATTTTGTCATGGCAACCGTGGTTGCAGGGTGATCTGTGATCGGGTGTTTGATAAGAAAGTTCTTATCAAACAGGTAAGGAAACAGACAAAATTATATGGGACAGACAGTTCAAGAAGACTGAGCGGCATTTTTTGTTTGTTTCAGGATTTGTTGCTAACTTTAATTATTGATTATTTTTCTGATTGATAAAATTGTCTTCGTATTTTTCGTGGACTGATGCAGCAAGGCACGCAGAGGCAAGCAGGTAAGGAAACAGACAAGGGGACAGACAAATAGACAGATAGGCTGTCAGGCTGACGGGCAGGCAGGAAGTGAAAGACGACAAAGGGATAGACTGACGGATTGACAAACAAAGAGAGACACACATAGAGAGAGAGAGAGAGAGAGAGAGAGAGAGAGAGAGAGAGAGAGAGAGAGAGAGAGAGAGAGAGAGAGAGACAGACAGACAGACAGACAGACAGACAGACAGACAGACAGACAGACAGACAGACAGACAGACAGACAGACAGACAGACAGACAGACAGACAGACAGACAGACAGACAGAGTCTGAGGGGAGTGCGGTGTCGAGGTCGGATGAAGGAAGGCAGATGGACTGATAGACTGACTGATAGATTGATGGATGAATTGACAAATGGATGGATGGATGAGGGGGTGGATGGATGGAAGGACAGATGAATAGATGGATCGATCGACAGATGAATGAAGGGATGGATGCATGGATGGACGGACGGACGGACGGACGGACGGACGGACGGACAACAGATGGATAGAGAGATGGAGAAAAGGAAGGGAGCAATCTCGGCGTCTATATGCATGACTGCTGCAGTGGAAGTGAGAAGCCGATCGAAGGAGAGGAAGAGGACGAGGAGGAGGAGCAGGAAGAGGAGGAGGAGCAAAAGGCGGGAAGGGAAAGGGTGGAGTAGCGGGGTGGCAGTGGGAGTGGGGGAGGTCCACGTGGCGTTTAATATTATCTTTTAATCAAGACTGATAAATGCCTCAAGATTCGACCGAGGTCTCCGTCATTTTGAATGGGCGAAGGAGAGGTCTTATCGTCCTGTCTGTCTGCTCCCTTATGTCTCATTGTTCAGCTGTCTGACTGGCTGTCTTTCTCTCTGAATGGCTGTCTTATTGTCTGCTTATGTCGATCTGTTTGTCTGTCTTGCTGGCCTGCCTGTCTACTTATGTCTGTTGTTTCGTCTGTCTTCCTGTATCTGTCTTCTCACGTGTTTGTCAGTCTGCTTGTGTTGTCTGTCCTTGTGTTGTTTCTCTTTCTGTATCTGTCTTTTTGTCTGACTGTCCCTGCTTATGTTTACCTCCGTCTGTTAATCTCTTTGATTATGTTTCTGTCTGTGTGTCTGCATATATCTCTCAATGCCTACCTGTCTGGATGTGTGCACGACTGCGTCTCTTGCTGCATCTATCTCTTCGTTCTGTCTGTGTTTATGTCTCTGAGTCTGTTTGTCTATGTATCTCTGTGTGTCTGTGTGTCTACCTGTCTTTGCCCGTGTGTCTGTCTGTTTGTCCGTCTGTCTTTGGTTGTGAATTTGTGGCCGTGGGTCGGAGTTGAACCGATGAATATCTCTGCGGCCAATAAAACCATTCGGTCGGTCTTTTCTGATTCATTTGTTCCGGGTTAAGTCTCAATCCACCGCTGAACTCAATAGAGGGCGCCCCTTCCGACAGCAGAAAATCCGGCGCTATATAAATTGCTGCCTCGGTTTAGAAGTAATAAGACGTTTGGCTAAATGACAAGTGAGCGCATTTATAAGGATTCGGGTTCGTGTCCAGACTTCGGGGGGGGGGGGAACGCGGACAGATGGCGGAAGGACGGAAGAGAACGGATAGAAGTGGAGTATAAATGGAAGAGAAATGGTAAATTCTCTTATGCTCCTCGTTTAAGTTGTAAAAATCTCGATGGATCACGGCTGCTTTTGGTAAATGGACCAATGGACGCCGGAAATAAGACAGAATAGAACTGAAAATTACAAATGGAGCATAGCAGAACAGAATGAAACGGAGATTAAATTAGATGGTCTAAACTAAATAAGATTGGACCAGCCTAGACTGGACTACAATAGACCAGAATGCAATATAATACAATATAATACAGTATCATACACTACGCTATATTGCAATACGATAGGTCTATACATGCGAGATGTACACTGCAATACAGTAGAGTACAATAGAGTACTGTAATATATGATTATATCAGATGGCCTATAGGTTAGACTGGACCAGCCTAAACTAGACTAGAATACAATACAATGCAATACAATACAGTACAATAAAGTACAGTATAGTATAACAGAATGAAACCGAACAGATCAAGAATCATATTAAGTTATTTTGGTTTGGCAGAAGTCCAGTTCGAAATTGTTTTAATCAATTCCCCAGCTGTCAATCGCCACACATCGTTCGTCTTGTTTATAATCTAATTTCCCGGCTGGCTTATACTTCGGGTTTGAGTGTTGATGACCTTCGACCTCTAGGTCAGAATTTTCAAATATAGTTCTGTTGTCGGATTTCTGCGCGTAGGTCGATAGATCTATGTGTTGGAACGGGACGACCTTGCCTCTCTTAGCACTCGTTTCTGAAATTGAATTCATACTATAGGCACTCGTGGGTGGTGCGTAGGCCATTAGATCGTTTTCTCGTATATCAGGCTAACTGTCCGTTTTGTTCCGCGAATGACATCGACTGTCCGATTATGACATCGACGTTTCCTTAATGTGCAGACGATGACAAATTCCGTTTGGCAAAATGATTGATGATGAACAAGCTGAAATACTCTCTACTATGCAAATAGAAAAATACATGTATGTGCGTATATATATGTATGTATGTATGTACTAGGGCGTTCAATAAGTTTTGAGCCTGGCTATCTTCCGCTATTCATTTGGGTGGACAAATGTTATAGGTCTTACGGATCTTTGATAGTGCTCTCTAAAAATTTAACGCCGTCCGCTTTTTTATTTTACGAGGTACAATTTATTGAACATAGGTGGCAGCACAGTGCTAAGAAAATTAACAATCGTGCAGTGATAGAATGTTTGACACTGGAGAACGTTCAGCCGCAGCGGATATACAACTGAATGATTGTTGTATACGGTGAAGATACGCCATCGTATTTCACGGTCATAATTATGCCATGGTCAAGCGTTGGGCTGCTGAGTTTCTTGGAGGCAGAACAAGCCTTGAAGATGAGCCCCGGTCTGGACGCCCGTCTGAAGCCATCTATGAAGAAACCTTTCGTCCTGTAGAAAATTTTGTCTTGCAAAATCGTCGAGTCAATGTGCAGCAGCTGTAGCTGACACCATGGGCATTACTACTGGTTCAGTTAAGACGAATTTGCACGAACACTTGTTGACGACTAAAGTCTGTGCGCGATGGATCCCCCGACTGCTTGACCAGAAAATGAAGGATAGTCGATGCACCTGCCCATAGGTCACATGTTGGACAAGCTGATGTAGTTGAATGCGGATTTCAAGAAATGCACCATACACCATACTCTCCTGACCAAGTGACTACCACCTGTTTCCAAATTTAAAAAACACATCCGTGGACAGAGATTTTCGACCGATAATGAGCTCAAGTATGCGACGGTTGAGGGGTGCAATCAGAACTATTGTATGTTACTGGTCGAACAACGCAGATCTGAGGACAGTAAGAAATGAGGTGAAATGACCAGTCTGTGTTTGGTGGAGCGTGGCAGGGAGCCCATTCAAGGTCATGGGGCTGCCACAGAGAAGACACGGCGCTTCCATGTGGCTATCCGCGCGCGGAGAACAATAAGCTCAGCTTCAGCAGCTGAGCGGAGAGAGCAACGACGCTGCGAATATGAGGTGGGACAGTAGAGCTCTCACAAGTACGGAGGGGCCAAGCCCTCAAAGCACTGCCAGACCAAGGCAGAGATTCGGCAAGTAATGCGCTCTGGGTAGGGGAGCCAGTGGATGACTTCCCTCCTATACGCAGACACTCTGCCAAACCTGGGGATGCAGCCTACAAGGCGGGCAGCAGAAGGCAGGATTCAGAGGTTCAATCCGGCAGGCCGGGAGTCCGTCAAATATGGCACTGCAGCAGTCCAATCGAGAAACAACAAATGCATGGACAAGCGTGGAAGCTGCACCGGGGGTGGGGGACAAAGAACGGGAAATCACATTGAGTTGCCGGAGCTGGTAATAGCAGCTGCGGGAGAGAAGATTTATGTACCGCGTCAATGTAAGTTCCTGGTCCAAGATGACTCCCAAGTCCCGGACCCAGGTCGAGAAACGGAGAGAGAAAGGTGCGGGAATTGCAAGGCAAGAGAAGACAGATCTATTTTAGAGAGCTGTTGGTGCGTGCCGAGTCAGATAAGCCGCCTCTTAGCCGGGTTGTATGTATGACTGTATGTATATACGTATATATATATATGTATGTTTGCATATATGTATGTATGTATGCATGCATGTATTGTATTGTATGCATGCATGTACACATGTATGTGCGTACAGACATATGTTTGTATTGTAGGTATTTAAGTGCGTAATATATGCACGTACGTATACGGATTGTGTTTATGTATGTAATTATGCATGTGTGTAGGTTTGTGTTTGTATCTAATCCAATCAAATCTAATCTAATCTAATCTGATCTAACCCAATCTAATCCGTTATCGTAAGTAAACAGGCATGATGGTCACTGTATGTATGTATGTATGTATGTATGTATGTATGTATGTAGGCATGCTTGTATGTGTGAGCATTTCCCAGTGCCTCTTGAGAGCATCTGAATGCGAATGGTTGGTAATTTAAGATGATACACATACACAGCCGTGGAAGAAAAAAGTTTTGATGTGGACTGAAGGTAGAGTGCTTAATAGAGAGAGAGAGAGAGACAGAGAGAGAGAGAGAGAGAGAGAGAGAGAGAGAGAGAGAGAGAGAGAGAGAGAGAGAGAGAGAGAGAGAGAGAGAGAGAGAGAGAGAGAGAGAGAGAGAGAGAGAGAGAACGGCAGCCATCTGGCGAAAGGCAAAGAGGGAAAGAAGGAATGAAGGAGAAAGAGAGAGGTAGGAAGAAATGGAACCGAGGGCAGGAAGGAATTGAATGAGGAAGGATGGATGGATGGAGATAGTGGAGTGGAGGTATGAGGAAGGCTAGCAGTCAGGGAGGCAATGGCAAGCAATAAGAGTGGCAGCGGCAAAGAGAGGAATGGAGACAAGAAGAGGAGAAGGGATAGAGGCAGAGGCAAGGAGACATGCTGACAGAGACATGGGAGAGAGAGAGAGAGAGAGGGGGGGGACAGACAGACAGACAGACAGACACAGACACAGACACAGACATACACAGAGAGACAGAGACAGAGAAATAGAGGCAGACAGAGATAGAGAAACAGAGACAGGCAGACAGAAGACAGAGATAAACAAACAGAATGATTAACACGATCGTGTAAGCAAAGACAATTATATGTTTTGTATTGCATTATATTTTATGTTGTTTGAATTGTATTGTTTGGCACTGCACTGTGTTACACGTATTGCACAATGCTGTATTCATTCATTCATTCATTCATTCATTCTGAAAATTTATATAGCGCTTCTTCAAGAGACCTACTCAGAGGCGCTCCCATCCTGGGCCATCCAGCCATCCATTGTAATGGATGGCTGGATGGCTTGATGGCTTGATGGATGGATGAATGGATGGATGGATGGATGGATGGATGGATGGATGGATGGATGGATGGATGGATGGATGGATGGATGGATGGATGGATGGATGGATGGATGGATGGATGGATGGATGGATGGATGGATGGATGGATGGATGGATGGATGGATGGATGGATGGATGGATGGATGGATGGATGGATGGAATGCGAAGAGCTATGACAAAATGCCGTGTTAGGATAATTGAGTGCGAAATTGTCTTCAATCAAATCTACAACAGAACGTGGAGAGATAGTATGGATTCGTATACAAAAGATTGGAAACTCTGGCGAACAGCTGAAAGGCTGGACTAACAAGAATTGAAAAGCGAGAAACAAAATGTACTTTTTATTGAAACCGACGAGATTGTCAATATGTAGGAGGAAGCATTACCATGGGAACGATCACTCTACACCAGCAATGACCATCGCAGTGAAATGAAGACAGACATTGGACTAATAAAGTGACTAAAAGGCCGACAGTCTCCTTTAAGTAGTTGTTTCAATGTGAGAATGTTGTATTCACGGAGAAGTGAATGGCCTACTCCGCAATTCCTCTTACGCGGTAGACTGGAAAGAAACATTTCAGAGTTCAACGAAGCTGCCTTCTTAAGTACAGAGAAATTTAACTGTTGTTCTAAATTGGCTGCCCAGTTCTACATGTTTTCTGAGATTTTTAATGCCACTAAAATAATCAGGTCTAAACTTAAGACTCAATATAATAGGTCTAATAGTGATTTGCGACTGAAATGCCTTTTTACATTGCATCATCTTTTTTACGTTATTTATTTTGATCGGATTAGGCCTATATGTTTCATTAATTAGATCTAATTGCCTTGTCTTAGCACATCCTACGACCAGAGTTCAATCTATTCGTGCTCATGAGCTAGTATTCTTTAACATCGCCTGTCTTACTTAACTTTTTCATTCCCATGCAGAACGGTATTACTGATGATGAAACGTTCATTGGTGCCTAATTCAACTCAGTCTATCCAATTGAGCATCGACGATATTTCTGCGCTCGGCGTCCCATAATCTCGTCATAACCGGAAGTTGATTGACTGCCGCTAGCGATACCCATCGATATCTATATTTAGTCTAAATATAGATATCGATGGCGATACCTCGTATCATCTGTCATGTTTCTGGGGGCTATCCGTCCGGGCCATTGTATCTAAATTATTTCAGGCGTTGTTTCCGATATCTATAGACGCTGGTCTAGACCCGTTTTGTCTTTTGGCGATTTCTTGACGAAGTAAGTCGCGTTAATTGAAGAATTCATCCGCCAAGAATGCCTTCGACCAAGCGGACAAAACACGTTTCGGTGATTTGTCAGAGCTCTTCTGTCGCTGTTTCACGCATACCTGCTATGAAAGGAGTGAAAGTAGGCCCATCGTGTCGGTATTCACTGCCGACAATGCAAGGAAGGTTGGATGTAGGCCTACATGTATGTGTGACTACCACAAAGGCAAGGAAGTTGGAAGTGCAGCTACCACAATTTGGTATGTGTAGCTACCAGTCTACTGCAAGTGAATGTATATCTGGCACAGATTGAAAGTACATGTATAACCACCGCAAAATTTGGAGTATACCTACCAGAAGCTGGAAATTTATCCAAAAACTATCCCAAGAAAATGATCCAGACTATCAGGGTATTGTCTAAATAACCTGAAGATTTGACTTTTATTGTATAATATAAATAATAATAATATTTTCTTTATTTAAGCGCCTGCTAACCGCACTGCGCTGTACAGTGAACAATACTTCAGTATGTAGGCCTAATCGATCGTACTGAAACAAGCCTACATTAAAATTTTCTTCTCTTCAGCGTCTAATTTAAAACACTCAGCGAAACCTTTAATAAAAAGAATTTCTCTGAAGTTGCAATTAAAAGCATTATTTGGAAACAGAGATTTTGTGACGAATAATTCAAATGAATATTCAAAACATAAACAACTATACGATGAACATCTGGTGTTTGTTGCGTGAAAGTCATTCCTTATTATAATTATAAGGCAAGAAATCTTCGTTTGAAACTTAGTTTGCGAAATTCTATCAAGAAATAAACGTCGTCAAATGTTGTTAATAGTTCTGATTTTATTACTGCTAGAAATTGAAAAGAAATTAATCAACTTCGTCTGCCCGGACATGACAGCGAATGGTGAAGAAATGACTGGTTGACTGATTGATGGAATGACGGGTTGACTGAGGCATGACGATGAGACTGGTCTAACAAAGGGACAGACAGGAAAAGAGCGTGACGGCTTGACAAGGCAGACGGATGGACAGACGGTTCAACTGGTCGACTGTCTCTGTCTGCAGCTCTCAGATAAGGAGAGACAGACAGACAGACAAACAGACAGACAGACAGACAGACAGACAGACAGACAGACAGACAGACAGACAGACAGACAGAGACAAAGAAAGACAGAGAGAGACAGAGAGATAGAGAGAGAGAGAGAGAGAGAGAGAGAGAGAGAGAGAGAGAGAGAGAGAGAGAGAGAGAGAGAGAGAGAGAGAGAGAGAGAGAGACTGCGGTGAAGGCAGTGAATCTTACATAGAAGAAGAAAAAAGAAAAAGACAAGTCTCTTAAGCTAAACCTGAGAGCTACCATAGGAATGAAACGTTAACGACTTCATTTTCTTAGCCTCGGCATATGAGGATGGGTGGCCAGTCCTGTCCGTCACCGTCTGATCTTCTCACCGACAGTATACACTGTACAGGCATTGTACCCATTATATATCTGAGCTGCAGTGTTTAATCTAGTCCCCCTCTTCTGGGAGGGAAACAAGGTTTGTGGGGGGGGGGGAACCAACGAATTTACACATGACTTTTGTTCGTAATTTCATCCAGAGTTTCAGACTTTCAAATTTCAACTTCGAAAAAAGTTGATGACCTTTTTTTTAGACATTCGTCCCATTTCCCCCACTTTTCCTATACAAATTACTCTCCCGAAAACGTTGATGACCTTTTTTAGGAATTCATCTCTCAAAACTATATCACTCACTCCTCGGGGGGGGGGACATGTATCCTGGGGATTTTCCCTCCCCAAAACATCTCTACATTATAATATTGCTGGCCTCTGGGGGGAAACATCAATCCTGGGGGGAAATTCCCCCCCAAAGGTGTCTAGATTAAACACTGGCTGAGCTGGATAGGTGAAGCAAGTGGAGCGAAAATCTCGTAACAAATGTCTGCCTCTGTCAGGGATTTGAACCCCGACCTCTCGGTTGATAGTCCAGCACGCTATCCACTACACTATTGCACAGCTTCGAATCTTAGATAAAGATATATATCGAGAATCAGGTTTACGGAGCATATATATAAACGCTGTCTGGTCGTAGCACTATATTACCTAACGTATTATATATCCAATAAATTTCACATGATGTCGTCACGCAAGAACTGCATCAGGGAGACGAGTTCCTATTTGGGGTTATATATCAAATCAATTCCACAAGTGCCAGGTTGCTTTGTCGTTTTCAGTATCATCGTCGAAATCTAGATTGGCCGAGCCACCAGCGTCGTACTACGGTCGAAAGTGTCATGATTAATGGACCTTGAAAGCAGTCCATACCAAAGAGTACACTACTACTACTACTACTACTACTACTACCACCACCACCACCACCACCACCACCACCACCACCACCACCACCACCACCACCACCACCACCACCACCACCACCACCACCACCACCACCACCACCACCACCACCACTATTACTACTACTACCACCATCACCAAATAGTAGTGGTGGTGGTGATCACCACCACTACTATTATTACTCGCACTACCACTACTACTACCACTGCTCCTACTACCACTGCTATTACCACTACTCCGATTGCTACTGCTACTACTATTATTATTAGACTTTTAGTATTATAGTAACTATTATAAGCATCGACTTATATTAATATAAGTCGATGATTATAAATAATTATTCTTGCCACTTGTGGGATATTAGAGGACTTGCGCTGGATATTAATATGATTATTATTGTCTTTTTAACTATGCTGTGTCATAACGGAGAAGATTAGCACCCGCCTCCTTCTCCTTTATCCGGGATTGGGACTGGACCCTCACCCCACCCGGTAGTAAGGAGTCATCTGACGAATGGATGGATCCAAAGTTTAACGACATCTTATGGCAACAAAGGCCGTTGACGTCGACAGAAATTATTTTGAACAATTATCACCGTTCGTTTGGCATAACACAACCTTCCTTGACCCGTAATAGCATCTATAGGCCTACCTTGCTTTATTCTCAATGCAATTAATTTCCAGCCTTAACTGATCCTCAGTTAAGATCTGTAATCTTAGTTCTGTTCCAAACAATAAGTGTGTTACCAAAGTGAGTAGATATAGCAAAACACAAGAAGCCAATCTGTACTATCTACTTCCACATTGCCACACTGTAACGAACTTAGACATGTATGGTATAAACGTCGAAAACCGAAACCTAAACTCAGGTTGGCTCTTCGTAGACCCGGTGCGATTGTCTTCGTCGTAGATATATGATGAGAAGTCGATGGAAAACACGATCAGTTGGCAGCATTTCCGACAATTCCATGTACGCACAGCAGTATGCACCGATATATCCCATCTGATCTGATTGGCCCAAGTCCTAAACACGAGCGTCCAACGATCTGAGATCGGCGCAGACGTCAGCTGGCGATGCACACGTCACCCGGACACGTCATAAAGCGACAGCGACGTGTCATAATCGACGATAATGTCATAACGTCATCGTCGATTCGTCTTTTCAATTAATATTATTACATTATTGTTATTACATTTTGAAAGCGCGCAAAGTCACATAGAAATGCGAATCTGAGGCGCGATAATTATAGTCGTTTATGTGTGTGTGTGTGTGTGTGTGTGCGCGCGCGTGTGTGTGTGTGTGTGTGTGTGTGTGTGTGTGTGTGTGTGTGTGTGTGTGTGTGTGTCTGTCTGTCTGTCTAGACATTGAGTTTCCATGCCGGTTGGTGGAGCGAGGGAAAAAATGAAGTAAGGAAGGAGAGAAGAAAAGAAAGAATGATCGAAGGAAGGAAGGAAGGAAGGAAGGAAGGAAGGAAGGAAGGAAGGAAGGAAGGAAGGAAGGAAGGAAGGAAGGAAGGAAGGAAGGAAGGAAGGAAGGAAGGAAGGAAGGAAGGAAGGAAGGAAGGAAGGAAGGAAGGAAGGAAGGAAGGAAGGAAGGTAGAAGAAGCCACAGGTTATGCAATATTTTGGTAGTCTGTTGAACTGTGTTCCCTTTCCTCGTTCATTTGCAAACGTGATATAAATTGAATTGAATCGCCATGTATTGAAAGAACATCAACCTCGCACTATCATAAGAGCAGCAATCAACACAAAATCAACTCACAGTGATCGATGTAAAAGTCAAACGGTCAGGGGCACTGGCGTAAACTTGTCCAAAATATTGGGGGTTTTGGTTATTCATTCTACACTTTATGCATTGGGTTTACTGTACAGTCCATCTCAATTATTGGGGAGCACGTACCCCGGCTTCCCCCCCCCCCAGAGTCTACGCCTATGGCCAGGGGCCCAAGAGGGTCAAGATCGCTTTGACTGGAGTGGCCTATTTCCAGATAACATATGGCAGTAATAATAATACATTTGTTCTTGCATTACATTACAATGTAATGTACATGTATGATGTAATATAACAGAGCATACATTGTGCTATTCAACTATTTCGCACTGAGTTACGCATGCGTCCATCCAACTGCACGGGTAAAGGAAATCTGACTATTGGGTAAACAGAAATCTGTTTTGGGATGAATCAACAAAAACGGTATATTCAAGGGAAGATGATTCCGAGAGGAAGGTCCAGCGTACGAGAAGGTTTCCTGCTGGGAAAAAGCCCGAAGGGCCACTCTGGTCACACTCCCATGCTCGGTTTAGGGGTAAAGTGGCCCATAAGCGGAAGGTCATTGAATTTTAACCAACTACAGTATTATATTACGGCACAAGCATAGTTCTAGTCTAAGGTATGAGCAAAGAAGGGCAACCAGATTACCTTGTTGAATAGGACTGATTTTAATGCTGTGGTTGGCCATAGCTCCGTGTTTTGTTAACCACGAGACCCGAGTTGAAGGACATTTTTCGCTGAACAGGAAGCCAATGCAGTGATTTAGGTAGAGAGGTTATGTGGATGTCGAATCAAGGACGAAACGAGATCTGCTGAGGCGCGATGGTGGATTACTCTTGGTGGATTTCACGGGTGAGAGTTCATGGGTTACACGTTGACCCTCAAAAGCGACCAGATGAAGGCGGATCCCCATATGAATAACTAGCTGAACAACCGTTGATGGCGAGGTAACCTCGGACGAGGAGTTGACGGATTATCCCTTACCCTCGGCGCGTTTCCCAGACCGTCCAGACGGCGTGCAAGACTTGAGCATTGAAGATCCTGGTGCTCATATAAACTCGACGCCGATCTGGCGTTCATCTGGAACTTACTGGCGCATCATCTTGTGTGTATTGACCCTTGGGCTTAGTTAAGATACCTCTGAACTCTGAACCCCTCGGCCGACTTTCGGCGACGTGTTTCGAAACTCAACTCAGCTCTAAACTGGTCTCAGCTGAACTCGACTGTCGACAGTAAACTGCCTGTGAACTGTCCACATGATTTATGTGGACCGTATGACGCCTGGGTCCTTTCACATTCCAGTCATGTCCGGCCTGGCCTTACGCGTCCTGTTTGGACGATTGAAGGCGATTGACCGTCCCATGAGGGTCACTGCAAGATGACGCCTGCTCCGCCCGTACGAGTCAAGGGGGTGTGGATGGTGCGCCCAGCCGTAAGAATTGGGGTTACAAGGCTATATGATAATATATATAAAATATAGAAACATTAACTATGACTACACTTCTATGCATAAGTGGATATACAACAAACGAAAAAATACACGTAGACTAAACTACGCGAAATAAAGCCGTTCAATATTATATGTATATTTTTCAGAAGCCCAATGGCTACACAGCGAACCATACATCAAAGCCCATATATACAACTGAAAAGAAGCGAATAGAAGAAACTAATTTAGCTAAGCTGTATGAATGACGCAAATGTCCTATATATCCTGTAGCTCTTCTGGAATTCTACACGTCAGTGGAATATATTATACACATCTATATCTATAACTGTAACAGCAATGACAGGACAGCGTTCATATAGGACCGGTAAACGCACACGCACACACACGCACGCGCACACACACACACACACACACACACACACACACACACACACACACACACACACACAAACACACACAGCTGATTAATCTAAGGAATAGTGGGCTTGACTTCATATATTAACTGCGCTGAACAATATTTAGAGCCACAATCACCTATAGTCCACGCAACAAACGCAAAATTAGATTACTGCAATGCACTCTTCTTAAACATCGACACCACCCAAATAAACCGCCTTCAAGCCATTCAAAATGCACTTGCCCGTGCTGTGACTAAAACCCCCAAGCACCACCACATCACCCCTGTCCTCAAATCTCTCCACTGGCTTAAAATACCCGAACGAATTGAATATAAAGCCTACAATACACTCTAATCTTCCGAGCCCTCCTATCTCCGCCAGCGGTCCAACCACTCCGCTCAACCCGCTCCTCTTCTGCCCTAACACTGCTCCGCCCTTCTGTCACCTCATCACTAAAAATTTGCGAATCGCTCCATAGCCATAGCTGTCCCACCCCTCTGGAACAAACTTTCACCAGTACTGCGAGAAATTTTAGATCCATCCTACGAACTCACCAAAACCTCACCACTTGTTATATCTCCACAGGTCTTTCACTCAAAACTGAAAACACTGCTCTTTCACAAATCCTATCCCGATTCCTCCTCCTCTGTCTACCCCCTCGCCGTCTAAACCCTAAACACCACCCACCTTAGCCGTCTTTCTGTCTTCCTGACTGACTCCTTTGGATCTTGACCAAGGTGCGACCGTACGTACGGTACGTACGTTATTTTTTTCTATAACGTAAGTACGGTACGCGTACGTTATTATGCCGTACGTTACCGTACGTTCACACCTGTTCATGACGAAAATAAAATACATAAGATTCTGCACAAGAAAAGTCAATAATAGTTGGTGATTGACGGTCTTAAACAATTTGAACCCTTACATCAGTCATCTGTGGCTGTTCAATGATCTCTACTTTCAAACTATTAAATTCCAAATTGTTAATATTCTGTCTAATGCATAGGCCCCCTTCTTGTGTGAAGAATATTAAGATTTTACGGCACACTTTATTGGATGGTCAGTGCCAGTGGTCATTTTATTGGTAATACTAAATTTTGGTACCGTTCGTAATTAACTAGGCCTGCGTACGGGGAGACCAATACTGTAGAGCTAAACTGGTCATTTTTGATGTACGCGTACGGTACGCGTACGTTATAAGACTATAGTTATATTGAGGTTCTTTGTAAATGATCAGATAAATTTGTGGCATTTTTAGCGTACGCGTACGGTACGCGTACGTTATTTTTTTCAATAATTCCGGGAGGTAACGTACGGTCGCACTATGATCTTGACCCCCCCCCCTATCGATTTTGATTTGACTAAACGCCTGTGAATAAGCTGGTTCCCGCGACTTCGCGTTTTTTGGCGCTGTAGAAATCCGGAGATTACGATTACGATTACGATACTCACACATCATAAGCAGTCCGTTAACAACACAGGCTAGTGTGGCCAAGTGGCTCAGAGCTAGACATTTAGGCCTACACGATGTGTTGAAACACCAGCCTCCTATAAAACTTCTTCACAACTTGCATTCAAAATAAACAACAATGAAATCTGTAATGAAATTTTGAAGACAACAAATTTAACTAGCGTGTTTGACGCCTTAAGCTATAATTTCTGGTCAAAATGTCCTCCTTTGGCCACAGCCTTCATTATAGCCATTTGGTTTCGACGCAGGCATTAAAGGCGTGACTGCAACTGACATATTGCAGCGTCAGTTATGCGTTGATCCAATACAGCACACTCTTGCCTGACATGTTGACGTCTCATTGATATTCAGAATTTTTGTTCTCTAGACTTTCTTGCATTATTCGCTAGAATAGACAGACCACAAAATTAAGGTTTGTACTGTCTGGAGCCGAAAGTGCAGAAGGTTTAAACAGTCTTGTTGTCCTCGAGACCAAGGTCTTGGTCTCGAGGCAACAGTGTTTGGTGTCAGGAAAAATGGTCGGTGTCAGGAAAAATGGTTGGTGTCAGGAAAAATGATGATGATGATGACGACGACGACGACGATGATGATGATGATGATGATGCGAGTTTTGTGTGTATGGTATGTAATTATGATGCATGTAGACGTGATGGGCATTTTAGTGTGGTGGAGAATGACGTGATGTGCCATTTTGATGCGTCACGATATGCCATATGATATGTAACGAAGAAGAAGATGAGCAGTCCCTTAATTAAGCTAGTGCTGAGGCAGCCACAGGTATGAAGTGTACAGTCAGTGTACTCATTAGTTGGCTCGGGGCTGTAGGTGGATCAGAAATCTCGAAACATGAAACTGCCCTGCCGGGGATTTGAACCCTCGACCTCTCGACTGACATTCCAGTAAGCTAACCACTACACAAAGAATTATATAATTATGATGACGCTATACTAAACCGAGAACTTCTATAATAGCGATCAGTATAAAAGGGTAAAGGCATCATTCGCTGGTCGCTGGTAAGCACAGTCAGTGTGCAAGTCAAATTTCAGGGCGAGTCTATAGTCGAAAGACAAGAGGGAAATCGGGAAAGACTAAGAAACAGCATTCGGATAGAATGATAACAGGAAGACTGGAAGAGATGGTTTTTTATCAAGATTCTGACGGTCAACACAGACTGGTCTCTAGAGCGAGCGTTTGCCGGGCTAGAGTTCCAGGGTTTGTACTTTGTAGCCTGCATTTGAAAAGATAGGACACTTCTGCGCTAAAATATAGTTGCTCTTTCGTTATTTATTCTCCATATTCTTTGCTATTTGGTATTGGATATTAAAATAGATAGCTGTTATTTGCTATTGGATATTATATGGTTGCTAGGTGGCATTTGGTATTTGCCATTCGATATTTCATGTCTGCCATTTGTTATTTGATATTTCATATCTGATTTATCTGATGTGTGACTTTCACTCATGACATGTCGTGCATGCATTTTGATGTATGTCTGAAACACATCATATATAATTAATTATATGTAATGAAAACACGTCAACTAACAGTTGATTGGGTTTGACAGCTCTGAACAGCACGGCACTGACAAAGGTAGAGCCTATATCTCATAAAATTAATCACCTGAGCAGCAATTTAAAAATCTATGTCGCCGAAAAATGAATGCGATCGACAAGAAAAACTTTGAAATATTGCATTGGAATCGGATGGCGTCAACAGAGGGCAGTTTACTTAGGCCTACTTTAGGTTCATCTTTGATTCTATGTTTACAAACTCTAAAATAGACTGTTCTGGGAAAATTGGAAATATATATTCACAGAGGCATTTCGTTCAAGCCAATTCAATTTCATTCAAGTCCATATCATAAAATGAGTATTACTGCAAAGAAAAACAAATAAATTTAACACTTATTCTCAATTAAGATAAAATCTGTTGAGTCCCTCAGTATATTAGAACTTCGCAATTTAATTATCTACTTAATAATGTTCCCGGTCTATGTAACACCACCAAAGCAAACCTCTTTCAAATTGTAATCGTAAACTAGAGAATTTCTAAAGCGCTATTAAAAGGCGGGGTGCCACTGCCAGCTTGTTCATGAATGCTTCGTCAAATCAGAGTGGTTGTCTAGAGATATACAAGAAGAGCATCCGGTTGCTAGGAGACCAGAGTTGGAATGTGACAAGAGTTGCTAGGGTGGGTTGTGTTTTGTTTGAGAGAAATGGGACGACGGCGGACTGGATGGAGCAGGGTAGGCCTATACCTTAAAGAGATATATAGGGCTTAAATGTTCACAGAAAAGCTTGAAGAGTTATAGGTAGACTGTGTGCGAAGGACAAAGAGGGCGAAGGAACGGAGAATATGCGGTTGCCAAAGTACCAGAAAGAGACAGACAGACAGACAGACACAGACGCAGAGAGACACAGATAGAGACAGACAGAGACACACAGAGAGACAGAGAGAGAAAGAGAGATACAGAGGAGTCAAGAAAGAAGACAGTTCACGTAAAAAACCTGCAATGTGAATAAAGGCAGAACTGTGGCACGTAAATTAAAACACTAGTTTATTTTATTTCATATAGCTCCTCTCGAACAAACAATTGCTAGATCTCCCTAATTTCAAGACTGTCTGCTGGGATCCGTCCAAATCGAATGTTTTTTCGCTGTCCTGATTGATTGGCGTCTGAAATCGAGATTTCTAACGGAAGCAATCGATCGGTGTATTGGATCGGGGTCATTGATGGGTACATTGGGGTTAATCTAGGTTCTCTCGTCTGCGCATGATTGGCGCCGTAGTCTATTGGTCAACGTGCTTGGCTATCAGTCCACGTGTCGTGGGTTCAGAGTTTATTCAAGACAGACATATATGTAAAAGTCGGTATCAATGCGCCTTGTACTGAAATCCGCTCGGATGGAGAACATCGGGCGCAGTCTTTCGCGAAAGGTTTTTGGAAGAGTTCCATTCCAATTGCATTCACACAAGATTTATACCGATTCGAGCAATATGGACCAAGGGTATCTGCAAAGTTTTGAAAATGGGACATAGTGACGAAATCAGAAGTTTTGGAATCAAGTTGCAGAATATTTTAAGGAGGGTAAGCAAGTAAGATCATTGTTTATTTATTTCGCCAGAAAAATTCTGATGACCTTTTTGTTCGCCTCCTTTCCACCTTTGAACGATGACTATAGAAACCGAAAGCTGCCATCCACAGCTTTCGGTTTCTATAGTCATCGCTCAAAGGTGGAAAGGAGGCGAACAAAAAGGTCATTAAAATTTTTCGTTGGAGAAGAAATAGAAGGAGGACGATAGAAAGGGGAGGAAGAAAAGAAGACGGAGAAAAAGGACGGATAAGAGGATAGGACTCATAGGAAGACAGGAGGAAAAGAGAACAGGATGGAGGAGAAATTAGAAGGAGGAAGAATAGAAGGAAGAAATAGGAAAAGGTGAAGAATAGAAGGACACGAAAGAACAGAAGCGGAGGAGGAGGAGGAGGAATAGGATGAGAAGGAAAAGGAGGGAGGAGACGAAATCGGACTTAATTTATTTTGAGTGCATGTATTAATTAACTTTTTCTTTACAGCACACTTAATTAAATCAACGTACGCAAGCGCAGATACTGAATATGTGCATTTATTTGAGTATCTGTATTAGTATGTGCACGTATATATGTGTATGTGTGGCTGGATGTGTATATGTATATATATATATATATATATACATAATGAAAGCTGAGAAGGAATTGTTGGCTCTAGGTGAAAACAATCGATGGAAAGGATAGAGAAATGGAAAAGGCGACAGCTTGCAATCGATGGAGACGTTTTTGGAGATGGATTGGCCTGCTAATAGGCTCCATCTTTCCAGGCCTCCGAGGGAGACACGGAACAACTGACGGAATGAAAGAATGAGAGACAGCAAACTGGGACGACTGAGGAAATTAGGCGTGGACAATAAAAGGGTGTGACAAGGAGGCAAAGAGAGTGGTCGAGAGAAACAAAAGAGGGTGGGAAAGACGATGGAAGGTATAGAGTAAAAGAGAGTATAAAAAGAGGGTGGCACAGAAAAGCGCCCAGAGGGTAAGAAAGATAAACAAAAATGATGGGGAAAATGATGGGAGAGATAGTAAAAATTGTCGAAAAGGGGAACAGAAAGAGAAAATAAAAGATAGCGAAAGAGGGGGAAGAATGTGGGAAAGAAAGCTGGAAAAGGGTCGGAAAGGGTCGGAAAGATATAGTAAAAAGGTGCTTGAAGGGCCTGAATAAGGACGCATCGCAAAAGCGCGTAAATGAGCGAAGAATGTGGTATAGAGGAAGCGAAAAATGGTAGAGAAGAGCGTGGGGAAATGGTGGTGAGGAGGACTATACCGAAATGACGGGCTGGGGGGAGAAATGGTGATCGACTGCGACACATCTATGGCAGAGAGGGGATCAAGGCGGAAGAGGAGTTGGAGTTGGAGGAGGAGGAGGAGTAGGAGGTGGAGAAGTGGGCGATATTATGACAATGGCCAGATCGCAAAGTAAGATTCATGCGAACGAGGCAAAGCCAGAAACGGAAGCAAATTAAGCCGACGACGTCTTAGGCGAGGAACAGAGATCTCGCGAGATCCATTGAGGCGCATGTCGAATTATGGACGACATCCGAAGCGAAGCTACGACTGGTGGACGACGGACAGACGGACAACGGCAGGCAGGCACAGAGGGAAGGAGGAGGACATGGAGGGTATGGAGAAACACAGGAAGGGAATGCGGCGGAATGCAGGCAGGAAAATGGGGTGGGGGAAGGAAACCGACACCAAGATGGACACAGCGAAGGAAGGAGGAAACAGAAAGGAAGGATGAAAAGAGGGAAGCAGACAGAGTGAGACAGAGACAGAGGGAGAAGAAGGGAGACAAAAAGGATTATGCGAGGCAGGGAAAAGGCAACCAAGGGCAGACAGGCATTTAAGGGGGCAATGAGGCAGCGACTGAAGGAAGGCGGCAGAGGGAGAGAGAAAGAGACAGACAGACAGAGAGAGAGAGAGACGGTAGTCAACTGGCGAAAGGCAAAGAGGGAAAGAAGGAATGAAGGAGACAGACAGACAGACAGACAGACAGACAGACAGAGACAGACAGAGAGAGAGACGGTAGTCAACTGGCGAAAGGCAAAGAGGGAAAGAAGGAATGAAGGAGAGAGAGAGAGAGAGAGAGAGAGAGAGAGAGAGAGAGAGAGAGAGAGAGAGAGAGAGAGAGAGAGAGAGAGAGAGAGAGAGAGAGAGAGAGAGAGAGAGAGAGAGAGAGAGAGAGAGAGAGAGAGAGAGAGAGAGAGAGAGAGAGAGAGAGAGGAAGAAATGGAACCGAGGGTAGGAAGGAATTGAATGAGGAAGGGATGGAGGAAGGGAGGGATGGATGGAGAGAGGAATGGAGGAATGAGGAAGGCTAGCAGTCAGAGAGGCAATGGCAAGCAATAAGAGTGGCAGCGGCAAAGACAGGAATGGAGACAAGAAGAGGAGAAGGGAAGGAGGCAGAGACAAGGAGACATGACTGACAGAAAAAACATGGAGATAAAAGAAGACGGAGTGAGGAAGAGAGGCAAAGAAGCATTGAAGCAGACGGATAGGAAGAGATGAAAGAAGACCGGGTGAGGAGAGAGGCATAGAAGCACGGAAGCAGAGGGAGAGGGAGGGAGTGGTCGGAGGGAATAGACTTTTATCTCATCGAGCAGGCAACACGACGTGATAGCGACACGTAAACGTGGATTTCGGAATCATTTGGGGCGAAGTCGATGCCCGCGAAACGAGAACCTGCTACGAGTGGAATTCTGGGAAATCGGAGATACGTATACATATATGACGAAACATTTGGCTGATTGACAGTGGCTGCTGCTTCGAGAATGCGTTCATCGTCGCTGCGTATCGGCGAGACGTTTCCAACAACTGAAAATATATGT